>JABUQX010049683.1:12500-17673 GCA_015478945.1 Trachelipus rathkii | reverse complement strand
TTTGAATTTCACACAACAAAGTACATAAGAAACAAGTAGGCGGATCATAAAGCAATATTTATAGTGACAGTTTATTATTATCATTATTATTCATTATTATTATTATTATATTATTTTATTATTATTATTATTATTTATTATATTGTTATTATTATTATTATTTATTATTATTATTTATTATTATTAATTATATTATTATTATTATTATATTATTATTATATTGATTATTATATTATTTATTAGAAAGTAACTTCATAAATGTATTTTTTTATTTTATGTAAACTGATTTCATTACCGATTTCTTGGCTAAATATAAAATTGAATATGAAAGTCTGTAAAGACGCCTGTTGCGTTACATTCATGGCATGCAAGGTCGCTGCCATTGAAGCCATTGTCTCCTCCAGTCTAGTTATCCTCTGTGACAGAGAATTATAGTTTTGCACTATTGGAATTAGAAAATTCCTGCCTCAGTGCCTGCGTTAGGCCAGTTGTCATCTCCTGAGCGAAAAAGTGCACATCAATCATGGAGAGAAGGTGATAGTTAGGGTTCAATTGTGAGGGGGTGAAAACCCAGAAAGACAACACCGCTGACAACAGAAACCCAGAAGATCGAAAGAGTGTCATGAATTAGGTATAATACTCGCGTCCGCCAATTTACACGAGCTCCTTCTAGCGTTCGAGCGCTAGGAGTGTTGTAGTTCTAATGCCATGCAAACGGACGCATTTCGAGAGGCAGGCGATGAGGGCCAAAAAGTTTTAAGACATTAAGCCTGTGTCTGTCCAGCACTGGTTATTGGGGTCAATATGGCGCTAAGACCAGCAAGTTCCGCTTTGGCATAAAGCTGGATGGCTTTTTCTATTTCCCAGCACTTTTCACTCTCGACAGAATCAGCTGCTAAGAATTATCGCTCTTGGGGAATCTCGAAGCGCTCAACTAGAGTTCTTCTAGAGTCTGGAGATTTAATAATTTGGCTATTTCTTACTGCATATCCCAAATCTGTTACAAAGTATAGAGCATGAGCTGCGTTTATAGTCAGCAAGCATAACTTCTGCTGAATGGATAAACGTATAGTGAGGAATTACAGATTTAACAATTGTTTAAAAATTCAATTTGTGCATTAAATCATTATATTTGGGCAGAACTGGCATATAATGCACAGTTTGCAACGAAGGAGGAAAAGGCAATGTGTGGAATTAGTCATCAGCAGGATGAACTAGAAGGGATGCGGGAGATCAGTTGTGAGTAAGGGTTAATTTAAGGATGTTGAAGATTAAACAGGGAGTTGCAAAGGCGGGTTTGAACATTGTGAAACGAAAAACCTTGAAGAACTATAGGAAAACTATAGTAGAAGTGAAGTGAATTGTTAGAAAACAGAAGGAATAATGAAAGTTACCAAACGATATAGGTGCATGAGTAGAAAGAGGAGATATGATAGTATAAGGAAAGTGGAGAACGGTCCTAAGTATTAGCTGGATGAAGAGTGGGAGGAAGAAGGTGGAAGGTTAGGGATTTTGAAGTGGTGATATGCAAGTAGTTGTTGTAGACACGTTAGATGAGAGTGCCTCAGTGGAAGAAGAGACAGGGATATTAAGATCATGGGATTCGTGGTCACCCATGAATTGCAAAGCAGGAAACAAGGAATTAACTAATTAAATTGTTTTACATTCCCACACAAGATTATAAAATATTGCAACCCACAAAAATAAACCTTTTCAGTATAAAGTAATAGTGAATACAATAACTTTATAATAATAATGGTTATACATTTTTAGTATATGAGTGGTACTTCATTTACTCAAACATTATTGTGGTATTAAATGATAATAAT
This sequence comes from Trachelipus rathkii, assembly GCA_015478945.1. Lineage (NCBI taxonomy): Eukaryota > Metazoa > Arthropoda > Malacostraca > Isopoda > Trachelipodidae > Trachelipus > Trachelipus rathkii. Next base: position 15,844 of record JABUQX010049683.1, on the reverse strand, counting down.
AATGGTAATTAAAAAAAATAAGCAAAATCTAGAAAATAATTATATAATATAATATAATAATAATAAAAAATACAAAATATAATAATAATAGTACATAGAAATACATAGACGAGAAAACCATCAATAATATTATCCACAAAAAATATTTTATATAATAATTTAATAATTATAAATAAATTAATAAATAATAAGATAATAATAACAATAATTAATAAATATATAATAATAATAATATTATATAAGATGAATAATTATATTATATTGTGGAGTACAATTAAATTAGTCACCAACACGGTAACTATAAACTCCAGAGGTCACCAATTTGAAGGGGTTAATTCTGAGAATCTTGAATAACAACCGTCAATAGCAGCGGGATATTATTAGGTTGATTGGTGAGAGTTGTCACGATTGAAAGTGGCGTTCTGTCGCCGTAGCGGCTGCCTTAAGAGAATGTTGATAGATGGGGCTAGCAGGCCCCCTGCCCCAGACGCAGCACACTGGTAGTAATATACTATCAAGGCTCAAAGTGACGAAAGCGTCTCCCATCACGAAGTGGCCCATTGTCTAGCTCAATGCTTTTCTTTATGTATTATTAATTGCTATTTTTAATGATATGTATATTATGCAATAAAAGGATCATTTGCCTGGAATTTATGCATTATTTTATGATTTGCACTTGATTGGAATTGATTGAGTTGAGTTCATTGAGTTCTTAAATTTGAATCATTAGTTTGTTCTTTTTTGACAACGTGCTAACTTAATTATTATTAATTATTAATTATAAACATTTTTATCATTTTTTACTATTTTCGTAATTATTTATTAGTAATATAGTAGCATAAAATTAAGTAAAGTAGTAGTAGTAATTAGTGAATATTAGTAGTAGTAGTAAGTAGTATAGTATTAGTAGTAATAGTTTTAGTAGATATACTACAAAAACATGTTAGCTATGAATAATATAAAAATGAAGCAAATAAAAGAGAGAAGAGATGAGAAAGAGAAGAGTAGAGAAGAGAGAGAGAGAGAGAGAGCCAGAGAGAGAAGAATACCCTCACCTTCCCCAAACATCTCATGACAGAGTCTGGTTTAATTCTGAGTCTCACTCATGCCGCTCATCCTCACCACTCATTCAGACGATCCCAATGGGCGTCGAAATGATTGAGTCCATTTTTACTATTAGAAGTCCATTTATATTAGAATGTTTAGACATTTGTTTAAATCAAGTGAACTAATCCACTCAATGTATAACCTGATTCGGCTAAGAGTCAAATTTCTAAGCTATTTATAACTATAATACTGTACAATATGACTAGTGATTTCTGATATATATAAATAAGGAAAAAAATCGGATCTGCAGACTATTTCCCTCTATTTGAAGACACCCCTCGGGACAAAAAATGTCGCTGGTCAATAAAATCAAGCTGTCTCTTTATAGAGTTTAAACATTACCAGGATAGAAAAGATTTTTCGCCCTTATGAAATAATCTGCAATAACTATCCTTGATACAAGTAATCAGAGGGCGTTTAAAGTTATACTCATTATATTATTAGAAATCATATTGGGCAAATTTACCCTAGTGCAGTGTGCTTATAAGTAATAGAAAATATCGAGTTTGTTTCACTATTAAGCATAGTTCGATTAATATAGAGAAGAACTATCGATGATCTCGGCACTATCAGCATGTTTATGTATTTAATTTATTATTCTTGTAATATTATATGCATATTATATATAATATATAATATATATAATATATTAATAATATATTAATTATAATATAAATTATAATATTAATATATATATAGATTTTAATATATTTAATATATATGATATATAATTAATATTATAGGAACTTGTCCTCAAAAGGAAGTGTTATACGATATATATCGGAAATCGAACGATGTAATCGATTATTTTACGATTATTGTCTAAGGCAATAGAGCGTCGAAGTTGCCAATAACAGTTTTTTTATTTTAAACTAAAGGAATACCAAAAGATTAAATCGCAAAGTAATATGGTAAGAGTCAGGTTTCTCTGAGCCTCAGCGGGACGACGGGGAAACTCTCCCCCCTCATGTCCCTCCTATCGGCTCGAGCCCTGGAAAAAAAAATTAATAAAAATTAACATATAAAAATATATAAACATGATAAAAAAAGCAACTTTGTGGTAAACTCTCACTCTCTATTCATATTGAGTTTTAGCTAACCACGTGACACTCGCGGCGCCCCGAGTAGCTTTTCTCTGCGAATTTCCAGAAATCAGGTCTTTTTATTATAAACTTCCTTTTACAAGAGACAAGTGAATATATATATATATATATCAATATATATATATATATATATATTAATTATATTTAATATATATAGATATAATAATATATATTATAATATTAATATATAAATATATAATATTATATATAATATATATAATATATATAATATATATTATGTGTATGTGAGGACAATTAATCTGTATACAGTTTATAGCCATGACTGAGACGATCATAAGAGCAATATATGCCGATGATCAAGAATGTACTAATGTAACTAGGGCAATAAATACGATTTTAAATACACAATAAAAAAACTTAATATTATAAAAAATTTATTCTCTCTCTCTCTCTCTACTATTCCTACTATTAATATTACTTCTACTTCTCTCTCTCTCTTATCTTCTCTTCTCTCCTCTCCTCTTCTCTTCGCTATGTCTTGACTTCGGTCTCTGTCGTACGCGTACTTGATCTCTAGGTATCTCGGTTCTACTTCACTCTCTCGCTACGCTCTTACCTCGACCTACTTCCTCTTATCTACTCTCTCAATCTTCTCGCTCGCCTAGCTAGCGTCTATACCTTCAAAAGCTTAATTCAATACTTAAGATATAAATATAGTATATATATATATTATATTAAGATTAATGAGATCAAATCGAATATTAACGGCTATGCGTTCACAGCGCAACCTCTTATACCCTCCTCGCCGTTAGAGCACATGCAGTATGGTATCCACAAGATATATTTAGAGAGCGTGCCTACTAGTATACACGGTTGAGGTCACACGCGTTGACTAAAACTTCGATAAGAGTCACGCACAAAGATATTGCAAAACAGAGCGTATACTCAAAAAATTAATAAACTAAATAATCAATAAATAAAATCATTATAAGAAACACTATTACTATTATTATTTCACATAATAATTTTCTATTCAATGTTAAATTGTATTAAATATTCAACTATATTCATCTACCAATATACCACTAATGATTTCATTATAACTACACTGACTCTATTAATTAAATATAAACATACTGTGCCTCTATTCAAATATCAATGTTATATTTCTCA
>JABUQX010049683.1:0-5000 GCA_015478945.1 Trachelipus rathkii | reverse complement strand
TCCCCAGATAAATGCATTTAAGAACTGAAAGTGCGGTTAAAACAGATAATAATAATAATAATAATAATAATAATAATAATAATAATAATAATAATAATAATAATAAGAAATAAAGACAGATAAAAACAGATAATATTAATTATAATAAAAATATCAATAATAATAAATAAAAATAATAATAAAAATAATACATTAATAATAATAATAATAATAATACACAATAATACAATAATAATAATATTTAATGAATAATAATAATACACACAATAATAATACTATATAATAATAATAATACACACACACACACACCACACACACACACAAATAAGAATATTACACACACACACACACACACACACACACACGCGCACACACACAAGCAAACATACAAGTATTATTTTTATTTTCATTTTTATTATTATTATTATTATTATTATTATTATTATTATTATTATTATTATTATTATTATTATTATTATTATTATTATTATTATTATTATTATTATTATTATTATTATTATTATTATTATTATTATTATTATAAGGAACATAATAAATATAATAATAATAATTATTATTATTATTATTATTATTATTATTATTATTATTATTATTATTATTATTATTATTATTATTATTATTATTATTATTATTATTATTATTATTATTATTATTATTATTATTATTATTATTATTATTATTATTATTATTATTATTATTATTATTATTATTATTATTACTATTACTATTATTATTATTATTATTATTATTATTATTATTATTATTATTATTATTATTATTATTATTATTATTATAATTATTATTATTATTATTATTATTATTATTATTATTATTATTATTATTATTATTATTATTATTATTATTATTATTATTATTATTATTATTATTATTATTATTTTAATTCAATATCAGCCTTTGATTTTATAAAAGTTTTTGATTTTATTTCCAAGTTTCTAAATAGTTATTTCTGTACATAGTTTAATTTTCTTAAAATAATCTTTGAAAACAATTTACATGAGAAGAAGAAGATATATTTATTTACATTTCCCGACGCGTTTCGTCTCTAAACTTGAGACATCTTCAGAGGATTAATTCTTGTGAGCGAATGAGTCTTAAATTAATATATAATAATTAAATCAAATGATATTTAGTCTAACAGATAATACATTAAATTTTATGTTAATGTCTGGTCTGCGTGTTTTGATGTAGAAGGCCTCCGCAATTTTAAGTTTCTGGACTTCACATGATCCATATAATATTGTGAAGTGTTTAGAAATATTGCTAATAGTTGATTGACCATGTGCCGTTTTGAAATGTTCAAAGATTTTGCTGGGACTGTAGCGATGTTGATATGCCCTGTCCGACAATCGATTCGTCGTGTAACCAATATATGTCGACGTACAGTCTGACTCAGGGCAGTTAAATTGGTACACAACGTGATGGTTGTCGGTCAAAGCATCTCTTGTGCTAAAGGAAGATGACAGTTGTTTGGATTTATGGTATAGTCTGACTTTAATAACATTAATATATATTATTAATTTTAAGGTGTCTTTAGTTTTGAGGTCAACCAACTATTAGCAAGGCACTTCTCTTCCTTATTTATAAATAGCATTAGAAGTTTTGAAGAAGAAATTTATCGAATTTTCCTGATTATTTTTACTTTCTTTATTAAATAATTTTGTAATGGTTTTATTAATTAAATTTTCAACTGAATATTGTGGATGATCACAGTTAATTAAATTTTACTTAATGCGGCAAATTTCTTCATCAAAAGTTTTCCAAGTTGAACATAGGTTGTATGCTCTGTAAACTAAAGTTTTTACGATAGATTCTTTGTAAATAGTCGGTGAATAGGACCCATAGTTCATATACAGACCATTATCAGTGGGTTTGACATGAATGCCTGTAGATATTGAGCCGTCAGAATTAATATTGATTTTAATGTCTAAAAAACAGATAGCATTATTAACCTAAGTTTCATATGTAAATTTTAAGCATGACAACTCTTGAATTCTATTGATGAACTGATGTATATGATCTATGTTCCTAAAGATAGTGAGGGTGTCGTCGACATATCTTATGTAAAATACGGGGTTAAAGTTGTTTGTTTCACGAAGGATTTTGTTTTCCAGATTGGACATATAGAAGTCCGCAAATGTAGGTCCAAGTGGTGAGCCCATCGACACTCCATCAGTTTGTAGATATATGTTTTCTTTAAATTTAAACGGTGTTTGGGTACAACAAATTAATAAAAGGTTCCTCATATGTTGTTCTGATATTTCTGGTGGGGGTAGGTTATTTGAGTGATATACTTCGTTAATTATTATGTCAATCGTTTCAAGAACTGGTACATTTGTGAACAAAGACTCTACATCAAGAGAGGCAAATATATTAGTGTCTTCAAGTTTTAAGTTTGATAATTTGCATAACGTTTCATTATTTGATTTAACTATGAAAGAGTTATTAAGATATGGTCGGATAATGCTGTTCAGATATTGGGCAATTTCGTGTGTAACAGTTCCGCACATAGATATTACAGGTCTCAAAGGTGGATTTTCTGAGTTTTTGTGTATTTTAGGCAATCCATATATATGTCCTAAATTATAAAATCCAGTTCTTTTAATTTTGTCAGAAATTCTTTTGTTTTTTATTTCATAAGCGATTCTGTTAATGTTATTTTTAGTTGTATTGTTAGTTTTATCAGAAGTTATTTTAAATTTGGTTGTATCATTAAGCGTAGTTTGAATTTTCTTTTCATAATCAGATTTGTTCATTATAACTACTCCACCACCTTTATCTGGGCGTTTGATAACTATGTCATTATTATTTTTAAGGCTAGAAATTGCTGTCTTATCATCTTTGGTGAGGTTATCATAATTGTGGTCTTTAAGAAACGAAAAAGAAAATGTTTTAAGTTTAGCTTTAAGATGATCATAATTGTTAATAGTAATAATAATGGTCTGTATATGAACTATGGGTCCTATTCACCGACTATTTACAAAGAATCTATCGTAAAAACTTTAGTTTACAGAGCATACAACCTATGTTCAACTTGGAAAACTTTTGATGAAGAAATTTGCCGCATTAAGTAAAATTTAATTAACTGTGATCATCCACAATATTCAGTTGAAAATTTAATTAATAAAACCATTACAAAATTATTTAATAAAGAAAGTAAAAATAATCAAGAAAATTCGATAAATTTCTTCTTCAAAACTTCTAATGCTATAGACTTCAATAAAGAAGAGAAGTGCCTTCGTAATATTTTGAACTCTCACCTCAAAACTAAAGACACCTCAAAAATTAAAGTCAGACTATACCATAAATCCAAACAACTGTCATCTTCCTTTAGCACAAGAGATGCTTTGACCGACAACCATCACGTTGTGTACCAATTTAACTGCCCTGAGTCAGACTGTACGTCGACATATATTGGTTACACGACGAATCGATTGTCGGACAGGGCATATCAACATCGCTACAGTCCCAGCAAAATCTTTGAACATTTCAAAACGGCACATGGTCAATCAACTATTAGCAATATTTCTAAACACTTCACAATATTATATGGATCATGTGAAGTCCAGAAACTTAAAATTGCGGAGGCCTTCTACATCAAAACACGCAGACCAGACATTAACATAAAATTTAATGTATTATCTGTTAGACTAAATATCATTTGATTTAATTATTATATATTAATTTAAGACTCATTCGCTCACAAGAATTAATCCTCTGAAGATGTCTCAAGTTTAGAGACGAAACGCGTCGGGAAATGTAAATAAATATATCTTCTTCTTCTCATGTAAATTGTTTTCAAAGATTATTTTAAGAAAATTAAACTATGTACAGAAATAACTATTTAGAAACTTGGAAATAAAATCAAAAACTTTTATAAAATCAAAGGCTGATATTGAATTCCTAAATTATTGCAAAGTTAATCAGCTGTTTCCAAACTTTCTCAATATAAGACTTTATAATAGAGAACTTCAGAATAGTGAATTAACAAAAGATTTCAAACTCAAACTACTTTTAAATGAAATTAAAGAACTAGAAATGAAAAATTATAATCTAAAGATTGAAACAGGACGTTGTCTAATTGATCTCAAGAAATCAACTGGAAATTTTTATTTTTACTCTCTAATAATGTTCCTCACTAGATAACTTTCTGATCTCAATAAGGATATCAGATTCAAACACATCTAGAAATTACAGAAACTCTATGGTAATGAGTTTCTCCTTAAAGAAGACAAATCTTTTATTATTAACTTATCAAATTATGAACTAAACACAAATGAAACATCCATTCTTAACAATGGTCTCAATTTTGGACTGAAAACAAAGTGTAGTAAATTGGAGAAATCTATCGAAGTCGAGAAACTATTCAATGACATTGTACAAAAAGATCAATTTTTTAAGACTATTACAGTTAACAATTATGATCATCTTAAAGCTAAACTTAAAACATTTTCTTTTTCGTTTCTTAAAGACCACAATTATGATAACCTCACCAAAGATGATAAGACAGCAATTTCTAGCCTTAAAAATAATAATGACATAGTTATCAAACGCCCAGATAAAGGTGGTGGAGTAGTTATAATGAACAAATCTGATTATGAAAAGAAAATTCAAACTATGCTTAATGATACAACCAAATTTAAAATAACTTCTGATAAAACTAACAATATAACTAAAAATAATATTAACAGAATCGCTTATGAAATAAAAAACAAAAGAATTTCTGACAAAATTAAAAGAACTGGATTTTATAATTTAGGACATATATATGGATTGCCTAAAATACACAAAAACTCAGAAAATCCACCTTTGAGACCTGTAATATCTATGTGCGGAACGGTTACACACGAAATTGCCCAATATCTGAACAGCATTATCCGACCATATCTTAATAACTCTTTCATAGTTAAATCAAATAATGAAACGTTATGCAAATTATCAAACTTAAAACTCTTGATGTA
>JABUQX010049682.1:0-15000 GCA_015478945.1 Trachelipus rathkii | reverse complement strand
ATTAATTTGGGATAGCTTAGTTAATATTTAGTTTAAAAATTTGAGATAATATATTTTTTATTAAAATGTCTTAAAACTTTAATGTAATCAAAATACGAAAACCTAACTGCACAACCTCTCAAAAAAAAATTTTCTCACAAATCTTCACATACATTTGTTTCTGTCCATTTGATAAGATGGAAAAGAACATCCGTTTCTTTGTCAGTACAAAGATTGAACACAATTCTCTATATAATGGAATATGATCGGAAATCTATCCATGGTTCACCTTCGTCTTGTATTGACAGACAAGTAAACTTACTAATTCGACATTAGTTATCAAATACTTTATTATTTAATTGTTTATTAAGCAACTGATATTTAAAATTAATAAAAAAAATATTCCATTCTCTTATATTAATGCTGATTTAATATTTAATTTTATTAATATTTTCACTCAGAGTTTTAGAAACTTTTTGGTATTAAATTTTTAAAGCTTTTTAATATGAATGACATTAAAAAGACCATTTCGATTAGTTTTACTGTAATTTATAAAATAAAAAACTAATTAATATAGGTTTCTCTTTAAATAGCTATAAATAATTTTAACATATTTAAGCGGATATTGTCCCTTAAGGTGAGACTTCCTAACTAGACCCCCTACTTTTTAAAAGCAAAATCAAAATTTTCCCATTTTTTTTATTAATCTAACATTCAGTAAGAACAATATCTTCCAACTGAAACATCATGTGCAATTATTTTTAAACAATTCTTAAAAAATGGATTTTTAGATACAGAAATTTATTTAGAGGCAGTTAAAGTATAAAAAAACATTTCAAACTTCAATCGCATTCCCGGAAATACAAATTTATCTAGAATTAAATGAAATTCAAAGCAAAATCTTTTTTTTATATTCCCTTCAACCTTTAGAAAACTCATCTTCGAGACCTTAATTACTCAAGTCAAATTCACACAATCATAACGCGGAAGCGGACCACAGCGCGAAGCCGACCGACAATCTCACACTGGGCTATAAATTTTTTTTAGAAACTAAATTTTTTTTTCGCGATGAAAAATATTATTTATTGGCAGAAGATGTCCTGAACAATTTTCAAATACACCACAACCAGTACATACCCAGGCAACTCCTTAAATCCAAAGTCCAAGCGAGTCGGAGTCACCAGTCGGAGCAGGACCGGAGCTCATGATTTTTTTTTCGCAAGATATTTTTGAAGATCTGACTGAACAACTTCTATCAAATACGCCGCAAAACACCCTTCAATGTCGGATCCGGAAAAGCTGAGCCAAGCTTGGCAGCCGGAGCGGACGGCCGACCCAACGCCGCAGCCCCGGCCCGCGCTAACTGCTATTTTTTTCTACACACAACAATATTTCTTAGTGTGAAAATTATAATGCCGAGAGAACACTACTGACCACAATTTTCAAATACGATGCAGAAACCTTCGGTTCAGATCCGAGAACCGAAGGTGAAGTCGGAGCCGGAGCTGGAGTCAGGAGCGGGCGAGCGGCCAGCACGGAGCCGGCAAGCGGAGCCGGCCAGGCCGGAGCACCTCGACAGTATGAAACTTTTATATTCTAAAAATTATCTTTTTTAGGATGCACAAAATATCTCGAACATGCCAGCAAAGAAAGTGCAACTACGCAACCATCTTTTCAAAATAGTGCCAGGAACAACCTCAAGTTGGATCCCGAGGAATCCGGATTCGACCCGGCAGTCAAGGATACCGGAGTCGAATCGAGCCGAATCAGAGCCGGAAGTGCGTAGTTTCGAAAAAACTTATTTTTTCCGAAAAAAAATATCTTCTTAAGCTACCGTGAAATTCTGGACATTGCCAGACATACAGTCCGCTGACCACACACTTCTCTACACTAGCCTGCAGAACAACACCTTAGCTCTAATAATACCGCCATACCGGAAAAGCGGGCACCGGCTAATCCTCAGAGAGCCCGCAGACTATCTGCAGAGACATACTCAACACTCTTCTTATACTACAAGAACAACCTATTATAGATTTTAGAATTTCGACACAACTAATTACGTTCGCCCGAGAAAACGCACGCTGCCCTGACAACAGGTTTCAATAGTGCAGACAACGCCTTAGTCGGATCGGATCCTTAAGTCGGACGCGGAGTCGGAAGTCGGGAGCCAAGAGTCAGAACGCCCGAGTGCCGAATACGTATATAACAATTATTTTACGAATCTAATAGAGTTTTTAGATCCTAACAAATCTAACCTCAATTGCCAGAAGTCGTCTAAAACATTTTCAAAATAGTGCAGAAACCTTAGTCAGATCCGGAGCCGAAGGTGAAGTCGGAGCCGGACCGGAGCCGGAGCCGGAGCAGGGAGCCTGAGTATGAATTTATTTCAAAAATATTCTTTTTAGGTAAAAATTTATGCAGAAGACGCACTGATCATTTCACAATAGTGCAGAAACTTAGTCGGGTCCGGAACCGGATCCGATCCGGGTCCAGATTCGAAGCCGGAATCCTGTATAAGATTTTTTCAAGAGAAATTTCTTAGATTGAAATTTATTCCAGAAGACTTGCTGAACAATTTTTCAAATAGTGCAGAATGGTCACAATTATCAGAATTCGGAGTGTCGGAGCCGAAGTCAAAGTCGGAGCTGGAGTATGATTTTTTCAGAAATATTTTTTTTTTGTGAAAAATCTATTGATAGAAGAAGATGCTGAACATTTTCAATAGTGCAGACCTTTGTCAGATCCGAGCCGAGGCCGAACTCCGTAGTCGGATCGGTGTCGGAGTCGGAGCCGGAGCCGGATCCTGGGTATTAATTTTTTCAAAAATATCTTTTTAGGCGAAAAATTTTATTGCCAGAAGACGTTGTGAAACAATTTCCAATTAGTACAGAAACCTTTATCGGATTCCGTTCGGATTCCGGATCCGGACCGGAGCGAACCCGGAGCCGGTCAACATGAAGGTTAATAGAAAAAAATTTAAATTTATTAAAGAAATATGTTTTTTTAGGTGAAATTTTATTGAAAGAAGATCGTGAACCACTACAACACAATTTTCAGTGGGGACATAGTTGGCAGGCATCTTGATAGGATCCGGATCCGGAGCACCAGCGATCCATCGAGTCGGAATTCAGAGCAAAATTCTTGGCTATTGAATATGTTGCAATAAATATTTTTAGTTGAAAAATGTATTGCCAGAAGACTTGCTGACTAATTTTCTAAGTTCATAAAACTTAGTCGGATCGGAATCCGGAGTCTCGAACCGGAGTGGGTTAGAGGCCGGATCTGTTTATATATCTTTTCAAGAATAGTTTTTTTGCATGAAAACTTTATATGCGGAAGGACGTCGCTGAACAATGTTTGAATGTGACAGAAGCCTTGTTGGATACGGATCGGGAGTCGGAAACGGAGCGGATTCTGGTATAATTATTTGTTCTAATTAAATATTTTTTTGGGATCTCGAAAGTTTATTTCCAGAAGACGTGCTAAACAATTTTCAAATAGTGCAGAAACCTTAGTCGGATCCAGCGCCAGATCTGGAGCCGCAGCCGGAGTACTGGAAACGAAACGGATTCTGGCATTAATTTGTTTAAAAAAATATTTTTGTAACGTGGAAAAAATTTATTGCAGAAATACTACACAATCTCAACATAGTGCCAGAACTAATAGTCGGAGTTGGCCGGAGCCGCGGAAAAAGAGATTATTATTTTCTTGTGGGTTGTAAAAGAAATATATCAAGGGCTTGAATTGATTAAATTTTTTAAAAAAGAATACTATCATATATATATATATATATATATCATATAATATATTATATACTATATATATATATATTATATTATATATATAATATCTATAATATATATATAATATTAACATTAATATATACAGTATTAATATATATATTATATATATCTTATTTATTATATTAATATATATATATATATATATATACTATATATATATATATATATACTATAATATATATATTATTTATTATATATATAATATATATATATATATATTAGAATAGTATATATATACTATATATATATATATATATATATATATATTATATATATATATATATTATATATATTTATATTATTATATAATATATATATATATTATAATTATATTATGAATATCTTATAATAAAAATATATTATTATATATATATAGTATATATATATATATATATAATATATATTATAATATATATATATATATATATATATATTTATTATATATATATATAGATAATATATATATAGGATATATATTATATATATACATATATAATATATATATAATATATATATATAATATATATAATATATATATATATATATATATATATTATATAATATATGGATTGGTTATGAAAGAATTAGAGGGTAGAGTGAGGTAGCAAGGGATGGTTTTAGAGTAATGGAGAATGAAAAGAGAGTCGAAGGGTGCCCCTACACTATTATAATGCGGATGATTTAGTTTATTTGTGGCGAATCTGAAATACTTTGCAGGGATTATAGAGAGGAGAGGAGTTTGCAAGGTGGGTAAAAGAGGAGGGTTGAAGTAACGTAGAATAGAGATAAGGTATATGTTTTGAGTAAGGATAAGTTCTCTGTGTAAAGGTTATGTATAGATGTGGCAGCTGGCAACAAATGTTGAGTAAATTTCGCGATATATGGTGGATGAAAAAGGGGAAACGATGATGCCAGAATGTATATGAAAGTTGTTGGAATGGAAGGAGATGCTGTGAATTAAGATCCTTGTTGAGATGCAAAGAGAATAAGCTTGAGTGTGCTAGAGGTCCTTACATGCGGTATGCTATTACCTGTGCTAATGTATAGTAGTGAGACTATGGTCTGGAATAAGAGATACAGATATAAAGTATAGATATAGAAATTCTGCTGGGGCTACACCGCATTTTGATGGGTTGCTCCTGGGTTACAGGAGCAACAACCAAAATCAAAGCCAACGCCGACATCAGGCACAAATGTTGTTGCGACTAAATTTCGCAATAATGAAGACGAAGAAAATTTCCACTTGCACCAGGGACCGAACAATCGATAACAGCGTCGCCGTTAACAATGTACAGGGAGGCTCTACACTAGTCCGATCCGCCTCCCCAGAAAAGAAGGCATCCTCGAAAGTTTTCAAATCTCCACTTCGCATATCACTGGCTTTTGAAACTCGCTACTTATTTAAATGCACAGAAGGATGGTTGGAACCCCTGCGTTAAGGAACGCCGACATGCGCACAACATACTTGTTGCGAAAAATTTGCACTAATAAGACGAAAAAATTTTCACTCGCGCACAGGACTCGAACATCGCCGCTTCTCCGTTTAGAGAATGTACAGAGGCTCTACCAAGTCCTATCCGCCACACCAGAAAAAGAAGGTATTTCGGAACAGTTTTCAAGTCTACCTGGCTTCGATATCACTTTTCTTATTTTGAAACAGGTAACTATTTAAACGCATAGAAGGGTGCTTTTAACCCTCTACTGGGGCTACACAGCATTTTGCTAGTTTGCTCCCGTGTTACAGGACACACCAACCAAAGTTCAGGCCACTCCACATGGAATCATTCTTGTATGCGACAAATTTACAAATAATAAGACAAGAACAAAATTCACTCAACAAAGACATGAATCATCACAACAGCGTCACCATATAGACAATGTACAGGAGGTATCCACATAGTCGATCCGACACCACAAAAAGAAGGTATCTCGGAACAGTTTTCAAGTTCCTGCTGTGATATCACTGCTTTGAAACTTGCTTATTTAAATCCATAGGAAGGAGCTTGGAAAACCCCCTACTGGGGCTACACAACATTCTGCTAGTTTGCTCCAATGTTAACAGGAGCAACCAACAAAAGTCAGGCCACGCCGACATGGGACATTATTCTGTTGCGACAAATTTGCAAATAATTAATAAGAGAAAAATTTCACTCGCGCAAAACTTGACATCACACAACAAGGCGTCCGTAGACCAATGTAACAGGAGGTTCACCACTAGTCCAATCGACACCAAAAAAAGGCTACCATCTTTACAGTTGTCAATTCCCTGCCTTCGATATCGACGCTTTGAAACTCATTACTTAGTTTAAATCTATAGAAGAGTGGATTGAGATACCCTGTAGGCGGCTACACGGCATCATCTTTCTGGGCTGTGCTCTGGGTTGACAGGAGCAAGCCGACCAAAAGTCAAGGAACGCCAGACATAGGCACAAGCATGGCTTGTTGCAGACAAAATTGCAATAACTAAGACGAAGAAAAAATTTCACCTCGCCCCCAGAATTCGCAACATCGAAACCAGCGTCGCCGTTAGACAATGCTCAGAGTATATTACTTATTGCGATCCGCCTCCCAGATAAAAGAAGCATCTCGGAGTTTTCACAAATTTCCTTGCTTCGATTAATCAATGCTTTGCGAAACTCAGGATATTTTATTCAAATCTATAGAAGGTAGTTGGAACCCCTTGCGGGCCTTAAAACGGACATTCTGCTAGTTTGTCCGTGTTACGGAGCAACCACAAACGGTCAGGGACACGTGACATGGGCACAACATGCTTGTTGCAACAAATTTGCACTTTTAAGACGAAAGAAACTTTTTACTGTCCAGGATCGAACCATGACAACAGCGGTTGTACGATGTTGAAAAAGAAAAAATGAACAAGAGGACGTAAAACCACTAGTCAGATTCGACCCCAGAAAAAAAAGGTATTTCGTCTACAGTTTTTCAAGTTTCTACTTTTCGATATCATACTTTGAACTCGAGACTTATTAAATCCACAGAAGGGTGGTTTTGGAACCCCTTCTGGGGCTACGCGGCATTCTTCAGGGTTCTCAATGGATAACAGGACAACGACAATGTCAAGGGCACGGCCGACAGAACGCCACAACATAGCTTCTTAACAAACAATTTGCAAATATAAGAAAAATTTTGCTCGCGCCAGGACTCGAACCATCGACAACAGCGTCGCCGTTAGACAATATACAGGAGGCTCTACTACTAGTCCGATCGCACCTCCTAAGAAAAAGAACGCATCTCCGGAAGTTTGCAACTCCGCTTCAATAATTCACTGCTTTGAATCGATACTTATTTAAATCCCAGAAGGCGTATTGGAATCTCTAGCTGGGGGCACACGGCATTCTCTCTGGGGTGCATTCTGGGTTACAGGAGGCAACCGACCAGGTCAAGGAACGCCGACATTCGTCACAAGATGCTTGTTGCGACAAATTTGTTAATAATAAGACGCAAAAAAAATTTCACGCGTTAAACAATGTAGAGGTGGCTTACCACTTGTCCGATTACCTCCCCGAAAAGAAGGCGCATCTCGAGTTTCAAAACTCCTGCTTCGTAGTCAATTTCGAAAATGATCTGCTCTTTAAACCCACAGAAAGGATGGTATGGGAACCCGCTGGGGGCTTACACTGCATTCTTCAGGGGTGTTCATGCGTTACAGGAGCAACCGACCAAAGTCAAGAAACGCAGACATGCGCACACATGCTTGTTGCGACAATTTGCAATAATAAGAGGAAAAAAAAAATTCACTGTATCACATAACTTAGAACCATCGACAACAGCTTCGCCGTTAGACTATACACACGAATTTCTACGACCATCTGCTATGCACCTTCATAACTGACTCGGTCAGCCTTTTGAAAATCTTGCTTCGACTATCCACTGCTCTATGAAACTCGCTACGTTATTTAAAACCCACAGAAGGGTTGTTGGAAACTCCCCTCTGCGGGCCTACACGGCATTCTTCAGGGGTGCTCATGGTTAACAGGAGCAGCCGACCAAAGTCAAGATGGCCGACATGCGCACAACATGCTCATTACGAGAAATTTGCAATAATAATAAGACGAAAAAAATTTCACTGGTGCCAGGAACGCGAACCATCGACAACAGCGTCGCGTTAGACAATGTAACAGCACGGGACTCTACTACTAGTCCGATTCGCCTCTCCAAAAAAGAAGACATCTCGGAACCGTTTTCAAGTATTTCCCTACGGACATCAATGCTTTGAATCTGTACTTATTTAAATCAATAGAAGGTAGACATTGCTTGGACCCTATAATTTTATATATATATATATAATATCTATATATATATATATATACATATAGATAAATATATATATATATATATATATATATATATATATATATATTTATATATATATATATAATATAAATAAATATATATATAATACTATATATATATTATTATATATTATATATATATATATATATATATTATCATATTATTTATTTTTTTTGTCTAAATTTATATATATATATTATATATATATTTATATTATATATATATATATTCATATATATATTATATATATATATTTATATTATATATATATAATATATATATTATATATTATATTATATATATATATATATGATATATATATAATCATATATATACTATATATATATATATAAATATATATATATTTATATATATTATTATATATTATATATATTATATAATTATATATAATATTATATTATATATAATATATTAATATAACAGTATACTGAGATATAAAGATTTTTATATTGCCGTTAACAAAATGAGAACAATATTCAAAGTGTTTACTTGTGGTTTTTGGTCTGCATTTCCTTTTTTCGCTTACATGAGAATAAAAAAATTCATTAAAAAAAAAAGAAAACAGATTTATTTTCTTCAAATTTGATAACCAAAGGCTGTACATATAACGCGTAAACAAATGACGTTATATATTAAAATAGTTTTTGGTAGAGCGTAAGGTTGTGTCAAACATGGTTTAAAACTGTGCAAAAAACTGAAAGTACTTTTCAAAGATTGTAGAATTTTTTTTTAAAAAACAAATTTTTCAATCAAAGGTGTCTAACTAAAATTTTATTACAACACTAAATTAGAGTATTTTAGTACAAAAAAAAATTGGAAATATCTTGAAAATTAAAGATTTTTGGCAGTTTTTGTGGAAATTCAAAAAAAAAAAAAAAAAATCCTCTCTTCACCCCCCCCCCAAACAAAAAAAAAAGTTTTTTATATTTTTTTTTTTTTCTTCATAAAATTAAAGATAGTCATAGTTGTTCATCAAAAACATTACTTTTATCGGTTTGGAATAGTTGAGATTTTGGTATTGAAATCTGGTCTTTAAACTGAATTATTATATATTTTGTGTTATTATTATTATTATTATTATATTATTGTTGATAATTTTTTATATTATTATTAATAATAAATTCCTTCTATTATTATTATTTTATGGGTTATTATTATTTTACAACTATTAATTCATTATATTTATACATTACTGATCATTATTATTTTTTTATTATTATTATTATTGTTGTTTATTATTATTATTATTACCTGTTATTATCTATTGTATGATTTGATGCTTTTCAAGTCCTCCATGAAAGTATTTTGCTTTCAAAGAAGAATTTTCTTTAAAATTATTCTTGAATAAAATAACACACAAAATTGATTTTAGTATAGTACCAAAGTATTCGATCCGACCTACGCCACATAGTTTGTATAAGCAAGGAATATAATTTATACTTTAACATATGTTTAACATTTTGAACAAATGAAATTTCATGTAAACCGTAATAACAAAAATAAGATAATAATTGAATAAATTTAAACTAGTTTAGAAAAGTTAAAACTTAAATTGACTTTTGTCATTTTTAAAGCATGTTCAAAAAATTGGACATTTCGTTATTTTTATGTTTTTATCATTGGCTTATGTTTCCTTAAGAGTCAAACGAAATTCCCCTATCGCAATTCATAAGAAAATTCATTTTTTTCAATTATAAGTCTAGGACTGATGAAAGAATACATAAGAAGCCCATCTTTTATGCTGTTATCGGGATTTTGTGACTGTGTTCTTCTTAAAAAGTTGAAATAATTTGCTCGGGGTGTATACTTATGTTTGGACATTCTCATGTGGAGGAGAGTATTCTTGTGATTCGTATAAGATGCGTTACATCCACTTTCAGAAATGAAATCGGTGAAACACAACATTACTTACTCCCCACCATCCGATAAGGCGCTTCACGAAGTAGAGAAGCACGAAGCTCAGTTGATTCAATGGTTAACGTACGAATCTAATATAAGCTATCTTCCGTCTATTTGCTTTAATATGCTCTTTTAAAATATAATTTTAATTTGTTCTCTTCATCTTTTTTCTGACTGATATTTTCATTTTTATATAAAATAATACGAGCTTATCGTTTTCTGTTTCAGTTCATGGTATTGTCTGTAAGCTAAATTATTTAAGAGTGTTCTTTTATTAGTTTTCTCATTATATACTAGGGGAAGTTATTGTTTATTAGATTCTGTGTTATTCTTTTAATTCTTTATCAAAAAGGGTCCAATCAGACGGTATCTTAAATGCTCGGTGAACTAAAGTCTTTTTGGAGCAATTTTGTATTTAGAGGAGTGAAAGAGTTGAAATTCAAGTATTGTTCTTTATCTGCTAGATTATTTAATCGTAGATGTTCTATCAATTTTTCCAATCCTCCTTTATATTTAATATTACATCTAAGAAAATTAATGTTAGTTAATTTTTTGTCTTTCAAAAAGTAAATTTTAAAACCACTGAGATCTTGGATTTTGGATTTGAACTTTGAATATTCTCTGGATCGTTAAATATACAAAGGGTCGTCTTTAGTATCGAATTGTACAAAGAAAGGACATTGAATGGGCGATTTTCATTAAAAATGTTTGTTTTTACCGATACATGTAGAAATCTGCGAAAGTTGCTCCTTAAGGTGATCCCATAGATACGTTCATTTTTTTGAATATACATTGTTTTACCATTGAAGTTGAAAGGTGTTTCGTGGTACATATATAAAGTAACCTTCTCGTAATGTTTTCTTCTGCTATGGACGGCGGTAGTTTTATGTCATGATGATAAACATGTTCTAATATTATGTTAATATGCTTTCAGATATAGGACGACATTCGTGAAAGGACTTCGAACATACCGAGATTAAATTGTTGTTAACATCGAAGAATTTAATGTGTTTAGCTATTTTTCCAAAAATTCATTGTTGATTTAACTTATAGAACTTTTCGTTAAACGATACCCTTTTGTAATATTTAACCGATCCACGAAGATATTCAAGAGTGCAAATACAAAATAGAAGTCTCAGTGGTTTAAAATTTACTTTTGACAAGAAATAAAAAAAATAACTTCATTAATTTCTTAGATGTTAATATTAAAATTAAAGAGGATGGAAAATAGATAGAGTCGTCTACGTTAAATCTACGATAAAGAACATATTTGAATTTCGACTCTTTCACTCCTCAAATTACAAAATGCTACATAAGACTTTAGTTCATCTGAGCATTTTAACGATATCGTCTGAGTTGGCACCCTTTTTGAAAAGAAATAAAAGATAAACACAGGAAACTCTAATAAACAATACACTTCCCCAGTTATATATAAGAGAAAACTATAAAGAAACACTTTAAATAATTTACTTACCAATGACAATGATGAAAACGAAACGATAAGCTCGTATTGTATATTAATAAATGAAACATATGCAGGTCAGAAAAAAAGATGAGAGACAAATAAATTAATTTTAAAGAGCATATTAAAGCAAAAAGACCGGCAAGAGACTTATATTAAGCATCGTACTATAAGCCATTGAAATTGAGCTCGTGCTTCTCTACTCGTTGAGCGCTTATCGCAGATGAGTGCGGAAGTTAGTAACGTGTGTAACCGATATTCAATGTTCTGAACAGTGGATGTTAACGCCTCTGTTATCGGAAACACAACGAAATACCCTCAGCGATGAGGAATGTCTCGCAACATAAGTTAAACCCGAGCAAAATTATTTCAGGACATTTTAATAAGAAGAACACCACAAAAATCCGAATAACAGCATAAAGAGGGCTTCTCCATCATAACTAGAAAAAAATGAGAACGAGATTTTTTATGAATTGCGGAATAAGGGAATCGCTTGCTCTTAAGGAAACGTAGCCAACTGATAAACAATGGAAATATAAACGAAATGTCCAATGTTTTTTTGAACAGTCTTTTACATGACAAAAAGTGCAATGTACAGTTAACTTTATACTAACTTTTTAAATGTATCTAATTTTATTTATTTATTTTTGTTATTGTTTACATGAAATTTATTTTATGAAAATTGTAAAAATATTTAAATTTTAAATTATATATCCTTGAAATGTCCGAAGGTGTACGGACGAAAGCTTGGTAGTATACTAAAATCAATTGTTTTATTTTATTCAGAATACTTTTAAAGAAAATTTCTTCTGTTTGAAAGAATATTGACAAGTTGAAAAGCATCAAAATCATACATTGAAATAAATGCTGATATTGAGTTGTATTATTATTATTTATTGAATTATCATTATCATTATTATTACTTTTATTATTATATAATTATTATATTATTTATTATGGTCACCTAATTATTATTATTTATTTTTTATTATTATTATTATTATTATTATTATTATTATTATTATTATTATTATTATTATTATTATTATTATTTTATTATTATTATTATTATTATTTTTATTATTTACTATTATTAATATTATTATGTTTTTTATTAATTATTCATTAATTTTTCTATTTACTTCAATTATTATTATATTATTGCTATTCTTACTTATAATTATAATATCATTTTATCATTATTATTATTATTATTATTATTATATTATATTATTAATTATTATTTATTATTAATTTATTATTATTATGTATTATTATTATAATTATAATCGCTTATATAAGTATTAAGCACAGTGTTATTTCTGATAACAATAATGTGAATAATTTACTTTAACAGCGTTTTTCATATTTTTTACCAGAACTGGAACTTATTACTTAATGTTTATAGTACTATAATTATATTATATATATATATTATATTATATATAATATCATATATAATATATATATATTATATATATATATATATAATAATATATATATTATATATATATTATCGTATATATAATAATAAATATATAGATATATAATATAAGCTTAACTTTCATCCCTAGTCATGGTTGCGGAGCTGTAAGATTTTTACGGTCGGTTTTAAATTCACAACGGTTTCTAATTATCCTATCTTAATCGAATTCCCAAGTTGAAGCATCACAGCCCAATCTTTCAAAGATTGATAATCGAACATCTACCTGACAGTGCACAAGATATCCACATCATAAAAAAACCACCAACCATCTTCTCACCTCATAAGCACAGGCGTGTCTCCTCCTCTACACGCAATACATCCCCTCTGCTTAACAACCAAACAACACCACCCCGACGCGATCATACCCCGACTCTCACAAATAGTACTTTCTGTTCAATTACAACCTAATTTAAACCAAAACCACAACAATAATAAAATTATCGAATATCATATTTCTCTCTTTATCTCTTTTATAAACGTAACTTGACGAATATAGAATTGCACACAAAAGAACTACAGATACTCTTTCATTCTTACAATACCCGAAAATTTTTTATCTTAAAAACAAATTGATTTACCCACTATCATAGTCCCAACCGACAATCAACCACCACCTACAATTATCGATCTTTCTACTTTACAAATAAACATAAATATTCATACAGAAAGCAATTTACCACAATCATTATATAAATTCACTCTTATAGGCATTGATTTTTATCGATTTGCTACAGTTGGAAATAGTAAAACTCTCCCCAGATGTGGTTACAGTTCCATTGTCAATGTAAAGAAAAACGTTTGAACTCAGAATGCTAAGATCAATTTCAGGTTGAATGCATGATGAACAGTTAAAACCCACAATTTTTTAAAGCTTAACATATTATGAACCTATCTAAAATGTTTATTTTCATTTTAATTTTTAATTAAAGAATAACTTATGTAAATTACATGAAAAGAAAAAAAACATTCACACCGCAGAGCTTTTTATCGGATTGCATAAATGTTTTTTGTAAAATTTTCCGTTAGATTTTACAGCTTTGATAAATATTTTAGATTTAAAATCTAGTAATAATACATTATTTTTTTTTTATATAAAACGATGAGCAACCAAGCATATCCAGCAACACAACATATCCTCTACTTCCTCTCATATTCTTTTCTATGTGAATATGAATTATGTTTTCGCGTTTTCCAGACTAGCAAATACCATAATTTAACAGCAAGTTTAGTGCGTGCTTTTTTTAGTGTGAGTCCTGTATGTGGGGTAGGAGGTGGGGAGTTAGGGTGAAGGGATCTTAAAATCCTAATGCGAAATTCTAAACTAAAAAACAAACGCATAGTGCAGGTGTTGTGAGCTGCAGATTAATAATAATTAATAATAATAATAATAATAAATAATAATAATACTTAATAATTAATAATAATAATAATAATATTAATATAATATAAATACATAATATGAATATAATAATATAATAATAATATAGAATAATAATAATATAATAAGAATATAATAATAATAATTAATATAGTAATAATAATAATAAAAATAATATGAATATATAAATAATAATATAAAATTAATAATAATAATAATAATAATAATATAATAATAATAATAATAATAATAATAATATAATAATGAATATTAATAACTATAATAATAATAATAATAGAAATAATTAGACATATTAGTATGTCCCGTACTAGATACAGTTGGAAAGCGCAATGACCGGATCAGATATGTGAACTCGAGCGTGGTATGCATTGAGAATATTTTTGCCTTAGTGGTTTAAGACTTGATCCAGATATATACTATAATAATATATATATATTATATCTCTATTATATATACTATATATATATATATATATATATATATATAGTTTATATATATATATAAATAGTTATTAATCACTTGAACGTGTATTGTTTATATAATAAGGGGGGATATTATATACTACATATCAAGGTAATATTATATAGTATATATATATTAATTATCATATATATAATATATTAATATATATATCTCTCCC
>JABUQX010049681.1:17500-20984 GCA_015478945.1 Trachelipus rathkii | reverse complement strand
CCAAGGATTTCCAACATTATGGGTATGCCAATTAGACCAACCCAAAAGGATCGCGAAAAGAAAGAAGAGAACGAACCGAGGAGGATGAAGGTCTACATTAACAGATGATGTCTGAATTTCAGTCGTTCTTTTGCCGAAACCTGCATAATTCTCGATTGGTCCCATAAGGTGATTTTGTTCTCTTCCCGCAGCCAAGATATGGTAGAAAAACCGAGGAAAAGTCAATTGACATAATAATACGATTTTTTACCAGATTGATCTCCAGAGTTTATTATTTTAGTTTTTTATTAAAAAACATTTTTTGCCGTTACTTAAAAATGACAAATTTCTAAAAATGAATATAATATAATATCTACTTCAAAATTTGTTCATAATAGTTGGAAATACGTTTCATTATTATTTTATTATTATTTATTATTATTATATTATTATTATTATTATTATTATTTATTATTATTATTATGTAGTATTATTATTATTATTATATTATTATTATTATGTATCATCGTTCTGTCATTAATCTAGTCGATTAACAACTTTATATCGTCGCTATTATATTATAAGGAATAATAGAAGAATATTTTGGTAATCAAATACTGTACTTTTATCTATTTGATCATAATTGTATGTAAATTTATGGTTCTTGTGTGATACCTGAAAGTTTGAATGGGAATGATGCACTTGTTCATCTTTTAATGAATTAATGAAAAAATTCCTTAATAATTTTCTTAAAAATGTTTTCACAGAACTTTTTACCCAATCCTTCTTTCACTGTGTTAATAAGTGAATTTAAATGTACAAGAGGAAGAAGCCATTTTA
Organism: Trachelipus rathkii; assembly: GCA_015478945.1. Lineage (NCBI taxonomy): Eukaryota > Metazoa > Arthropoda > Malacostraca > Isopoda > Trachelipodidae > Trachelipus > Trachelipus rathkii. Next base: position 20,165 of record JABUQX010049681.1, on the reverse strand, counting down.
ATGTTTCTAGTCCCATATTTAGCAAAGTTTAGTAAATTAATAAATTATTGTTCCCGTTTATGATGTTTTTTTATATTCATTAAGAAAGTGAAGAATATTATAGATATATATCATATATATATATATATATATAATATATAAATTATATATATATATATATATTATATATATATATATAATAATATATTATTATATATATATAATATATATATTATATAATATATAATATATAATATATATATATAATATATATATATAAAATATATATATATATACGGTATATTATAATATATATATATATAATATATATATATATATGATTATATATAATAATATATATAAATAATATAACTATATATATACTAATACTAATTATTTATATATATATCATATATATATAATAATATATATATATATAATATGATAATATATACTAATATAATATATATATATAAATAATATATATATATATATATATATATATATATATTATATATATCTCTTTCTTTCTTTCTTTCTTCACCTCCCTCTTTGCCCCAAGGGGGTAAGGAGCTGTACAAGCATCGGAAAAGAAAAAGCAGTAGGAGAACTGACAAACGCTCGACAAAGAAAAGCCCAGCTGACGCCCCCTCTGTACACTTAATCTAGTTGAGAGCTCGTCACGACAGAAAATCCACCTAGAGCATCATGGGACGCGACGGACCCTCACTAAGGTAAATCGTCAATGTAAGGGTTCATCCCCGGCCCAGGTGGGCCACAAACCATCCCCATACAAAACCCCGCCATTCTCTCCTATCATGCAGCTTTTTTTTCCTCGCCTCTGCCAAACTCACATCTTTCTCTCCTTCAGACATTCGTTCACCGACTCGATCCCACTTTCTCTTCGGTCTCCCAGCAGGTTCATTCCCAACCACACCTCACCACAATATTCGCTTAACCAACGACTATCATCATCCTCCACCATGACCAAACCATCTCAACTACTTTCATTTATTCTCTCATTTACCCCTTTCGTCACACCACACAACTCTCTAATAAGTTCATTCCTAATTTTATTAATTCTCTCTCACCTAGCATGCTCCTAAGATTGTCCATCTGAACACATGAACTTTAGATCTATTACTTCTTATTCCAGACCATAGTCATACCTCACTCCCATACAATAACACAGGTTGACAACATACCTCATGGAAACCCTCAGCGCACTCAAGAACTTAGTCCCTTACGTTCACCAAACGTATTTAATTGCACAGCAACCTTCCTACCATTCACCAACTTTCCTACTACACGTCTGCATCATCCGATTCCCTTCTCATCAACGACATACCCTAAAATATTTAAACTCAGACACTTGCTCCAGCTGCTCACCATGTAACATAACTACACACTGCCAGGAATGTCCTCACTCACAACCATAAACCTTACTCTTATCTACGTTTTACTTTCAAACCCCTCCTTTACATACCTGCCAAATCTCTCTACAATCCTCCAAAACTCTGCTCAGATTATCGCGCCACACCAGTAACCAAATATCCGCATATAATAGAGTAGGGCACCCCTTCCCACTCATCTCCATTCTCCAGTCATTCTAACACCATTTCCTGCATCCCCACCTCAATTCTTCTCATAACCCCATCCATATACAAATTGAATAAACCAAGGAGACATAACACAACCTGTCTCACTCCGCTATTAATTCCTAAACCAATCACCATTGACACCAGTTATTTCTTACACACGCTTCACATCGTCAAAATACTTTTGATTCCGATTCAGAAGCCTACACCCAACACCATATGACACTAATACCTGCCATAAAGTTCCCTATTAACTCTATCATACGCCTGTTGCAGATTCCATAAAACCTAAATATAATTTATTCTTCTTCTCCCTCATTTTTCTCAATCATTTTTTTAATGTAAAGATTTGATCCCACACATCCTCTACACTTCCTAAACGCCACTGTTCTTTCACCAATCAGTCCTTCAAGTCACTCGACGCACTCTTTCGACCAAAATGCAAGCATATATCTTCCTAACAACACTCAATAAACTATTCCCTATATTTCTTACAGTTCCCTTTTCTCCCTTACCTTTATCACAAGGTACTAGTTACCGCTCTCTCCAATCCCTTGACTATACCCTCCATAAACGCTTTATACACAACTTCCAAAGCCAATCAATCACCATCTCGCTCCGTTCTTGATCATTTCACCGTTAATTTCATCTATACCTGCAGATTTACCATTCTTCAACTTTCTCAGCTCTACCAACCTCCCTTACTATATATATATATATATATATATTATATAAATTATATATATATATATATTATATATATTATATATATGATATATCTATATATATATATATATAATATATATATACTATAATAATATATATATATATATATATATAATATATATATATATATATATATAGTATATAGTATATATATATATATTATATATATAAATAATATAATATAAATATATAATATATATATAATATATATATACTATAATATATATATATATAATTATATATATATATATAATATATATAGTATATATATATATATAATATTAATATATATATATATATAGATATATATCAGAGGTGGGCACCCCGTCATTTGGGGTAGGTCGCTAGCGCACCTCCGCAGC
>JABUQX010049681.1:0-12500 GCA_015478945.1 Trachelipus rathkii | reverse complement strand
ATATATATATCAACTATATATATATTATATCAATATTAATATATATATAATAATATGAGTATTATTAATAAAAGATATATATATATAGATATATAATATATATATATATATATATCATATATATATATATATATATAATATATATATATATTATATATATAACTATATATATATAATATATATAATATACAGTAATAATTTATATATATATATATATAATATAGATATATATATATATATATATATATAGTATATAAATCTCTGTATATTTATATTTAATATATATATATATATAGATGTATAATATATATATATATATTATATATATAATATATATATATATATATATATATATATATATAATACATAATATATATATATATATATATATATATATATATATATATATATATATATATATATATATATATATATATATATATATATATATATTAAATATATATATATATATATATATATATATATATATATATAAATATAAATATATAATATATATATATATATAAAATATATATATATTATATATATAATATATATAATATATATATATATATTATATATATATAATATCGCTTTCACACATTGTTATACTCTTCTGCTTTGAGACTTCAGCTTCAACAAAGGCGCCACTTTCGCCCAAAAGATTTCTGCTTGTGCTTGTGGGCGATGTTTTAATTAAGGCTCTTGTTTAAAAGAAAGGCGCAATCTGCTGCTTCAGAATTTATTATACAAATCATCAACTGAGAGTTTAGTTACAACAAATAGATTCAAAAGTATCCACAGTAAAAAGTTGCGTTATAAATTCAGCTATAAAAAAATCCGCCATAAAAGAAGGTCCGCTACATACAAGGTGCCTAAAACAAAAATAAAAAAATTATAAATAAAAAAAATCCAACGTGGGCAGACATAAAAAAAAATAAGTTAAACATTTTATAAGTGAATTATTACAGTAAAAATATTTAAGAGAGTGTTCTCAAAAATAAATGACATAAGTTATTGCACTTTAAAGTTACAAAGTATTGATTATTTGATTAAAAAATAAGTGTTTTTTTTTTTTCTTTTTTTTTTCAAAATACGATAGTGACGTTTCAAAATAAAAATTTAACATTATTCATTCTAATAGATAAGTATTATAGCAATAAAATTTTAAGCTAATTTTTCTTAAAAATGTTTGACAAAATATGACGCTGTGAACTTTAAAATTAAAAATGAAATAAAATCTCAACTAGGGTTGATACATTTAAACAAATTTTCTCAAAGATATATGACATAAAGTGTGTCACTTTAAATTTTAAAATAAGTGAAAATAAAAGTATCTTTTCCTTGATCAAAATTACATTAGGAAATAAATTTCAATTAAAACAAAAATTTGAAGCCAAGTTACTATATAAAAATTTACAAACAAAAAAAACTATAAAAATTTTAAGTTGAGATTTTTATTTGTGGTTGAAATGTAGTGTATGTTATGTCATTGTGGTAATGTAAATTCCGATAGCAAGTAAGATATTTAATCATTAAACAAGAGTGAGCGAGGGGCTTGATATAAATGATAAAAAAATGGGAGGAAATAAGCGAAGTATTTTTCGGGTCACAAAGGGTGTTTAAAAGGGGTGCAACAATAAAAAAAATATGAAACTATAACACTAAATAAACTATACGAGCGAAGTCCAAAATCGAGTGCAACAATTCGTCATCATCGTTCTTTATTAATATTATTATTATTATTATCATTAATATTATTCTTACTATTTTCACTGGCGTTATTACTACTATTATTATCATTATTATGATATTATTATTAGTATTATTATTATGATTATTATATTATTATTATTTATTTATTATATTATTATTATTATTAGTAATTATGATTCATTATTATTATTATTATTATTAGTATTATTATTAGTATTATTTATTATTATTATTATTTATTATATTATTTGGATTATTTCACTGCGTTATATATTTAAGGGCCTCACTCTCAAAATAACTGTACATTAAAAGTTTAAATACAAATGGGAAGGATGGAGCTCGATAATACGATCGCAAAGGGGAAGAAAATGCATATAAATCTAAAAAAGATCGGGCATGAATTTATTCACTTTGAAAATAACGCTCGTGAGAAAGTTTATTTAAATTGTTGGGGATAACGCAAGAAGAAAAATATTAAAAAAATTTAGTTTGGTTAACGTTGTCTAGTTCCTGTAGAAACGGAAAACTTATAAACCAAATCTCACTGTGTCTTTAAAAATAAAATAAAGAAAATAAAACTTTGAAAATTCTAAAAAAAATAAAAAGGGAATTTGAAAAAAATCAAATATTCCAACGAAGTATTTTTGTGGACGAAATTTCTATAATACCAAACTGTTAAACTAAAATATTTACGACCGAAATGTAAAAGTCGTGTGGAAGAAAAAAAATGTATAAAATCAAATATAGACTTACCAGAAAAATCACTAAGAGGAAACCGATTTTATAAACCAACTTATCGGTACCATTGCTTAAGAAATAATGATTTTGGGAAATCTAAAGGAATTACTTTTGGGGTCGAGGAGGACGCGGGAGAGGTGGAGGGGATTTGAACTTCAGATTTTGATATCAGAGTTTAAAAATAAAAATAAGATAGTCTAGAGCAAATAACAAAATTTAATAAAATGCGAACTTTGAAAGTGTGATAAACGATTTTTTTTTGACTACGTGAGGAAAAAAAATAAATATAGAAGAAAGAAAATAGTGATATAAAATTTATCTGAAAGTCTTCGGATTGAAGATAAACTGATAATGAAAAGGAGAAATAGATATCTCTAATTTTCCTTTTCATATAGTCTTTAACAAATAAATTCATTGTTAAAGAGTTCCCCCTGCCAGTGAAAAAAAAGTAATTGAACTATGCAATTGTTGCAGGAGGGTTTGAAGAGGTGGGTTCTAATGAAGTATCCCACTGAGGATATAATGGTTTTAATTTCAACCTGGAAGTTTGAAAAGTTACAAAAATGTGGATGAACAGGTGAAGATTCAGGAAGTTACGAATCTTTTGAAATCAGACTTGTTTGGAAAGAACAATGGGAAGGGTATCTGAAGGTGCATTTGTCGGATACAAAAGTGCATCCTTGTGGGAGAAGGAAAATGTTACTCGTAATTAGTCTTGGTTGGCTTTTGGGACAGGAGATTGAAGCTACAACATTGGAAGGAAAGGAAAGTAAGGTTTGATTTCCGGCTTCTAGAGTATAGGGTGTTTTATAAGGATAAGGATTATAATTGCAATGAGTGGTGTTGTTTATTGCAAAAATTGAGAATAGAGTTCAAGCGTTATAGATTACTTTTGGTAACTGGGTTAAGGAGAAACCGAACGTAAGGAGAATTTAAAGGTTGTATATATCATAGGGAGTTTCTTAGAAAAAAAATATAGTGAGAGATTGCGGGATATATTCTTACTGACTAAAAGACAGAAAAGAAAAAAAAAAATTTTTTAGGAAATTTTATGAGTGTGTGGTATTATAGGATCAAAAATGTAGAGTAGTACAAATAAGAAGTTAGTTGGAGAACATTTGAGAGTTTCGTTTGAGAAGGAATTTAATGCATAATGAGAGACTAGATGCTAACAATTTATCTGTGTACAGAGCTTACTGTAAGTGTTCAAGTTTAAGATGTAAGCAATAGCATTAATAATTTGTGTGCATTTTAATTCTCGATATATTAGGTTAATACTTTAAAAATAATAATTTTTTTTTTTTGTTAAAGTATAAGTATTTTGATAATTTGTTTTCTAATTTCAGAACGAAGATTGTTATTACCAAGTTAAAGAAGAAGATTCAATTTCTTAACATTGTGTGTGAAGATAGGGGAGAAGAAAAGTTTTATGAGAAAAGGGTTGTATATTGGATTTATAGGCAATTAAAATTTGAACTTTAGTGATCTTAACATTAATTTGTTATAAACTTTTCTTTTTAATATTCTTTAATGAAAATGTGTTTACAGTTTTCATCTTTTACATGTTTGAAATGTCCTTTTCTAAGATGTTTTGTTATTTATACATTGATGTAAATAAATGTAATAAAAAGTCGGCCCGTGGCACTTTAAAAAAAGAAAATTTTAACAATGCAAAAGTGGTTGTGAAATAAGGAGGTATTGTGGTTAAAATCTTTGTGTTGTGAATGAAAGTGATCGGAAGAGGAAAAGGATGTGGTGTTTGAAAAGAGTGTGTCAGTGTACGTTACATTAAATGTGTTCAACATCATAATAGGAGTGTTCTTTTTGAGTTTATACACATATGAAAATGAGGTGTGTATGGAAAGTTTCAGTCTTAACTCGGTGAAGATTGTTGACAAGATCTAAGAGTGTGGAAGTTTCTGTAGTGAGAGAAAGGAGAAAGCTAATTTCTGTGTAGAATGCGTGGAGAGTATATGATTTGCGAAGAGGGTATTTGGAAAGTTTTGTTCCAGCGAGAGAAGGAAAAAGTAATAATCTGAATGAGAAATGCACGTAGGTGCGGTGGAAGTATTATTTGGAAAAGCGGAGAAGTGAGAAATTTGAGGGAAATAAAAAAACTTGACAAGCGTGTCGTGTGAAAACATGAGGCATGATTCAGTATGTGAAATGGTGAATTAAGAAACGACACGTGTAGAAGTAGGTTTAGGAGGGATCCACATATGATCAATATAAAACTGGTGGGGTGGTTGACCACCATAGAGAGCGCGATAGTGGTTTCCTGAGAATGAGGTCATCATATAGGAAACGCCTTATTATGCAACGAAATAGGCTCAGATCCTAATGAAAATTTCAAAGGAGGAGAAGAAGTTAAGGCTTTAATGAGTGTACAGAAAGACTCAGTGTTATATGGAAATTTAAACGCTAAATCTTGAGCTTTACTTTGAGAATGTGATAAACATTGTTCTTTAATGCGAACTGGAGGAAAATAACGAGCATGCTGAAGGGTAGAAAGAGTTTTCCCATTAACATTTGGCAGAGGTAAGGAAAATTGAATCCCTGGAGAACTACTAAAAGGTGAGGCGGTGTTATGAGCATGGTTACTATTCCATCTAAAAGCGTTTGTGCTAGTATCTATCTTATTGGGGAATAGAGCCTTGGCATGTGCTTTGCCATTTCCATTTTCTACAATATGAACACTACCTAAATTTAAGTTCCCGCTATGGGAATGCGCGTTGCCAATGTCTAAATCATCTATATTAATGCAAACTTCAGGTTTGCTGATAGTGTGAGGAGAAGAGTCCCCTATAAGATTCCCATTTAATAAATATTCCTGAGAACACATGCTACTCTCAGGACAAACCCTAGCTAATGTTGAACTGATATTTGCGATACCATTTCCAGTCTCAGTCATGCTAACCGTATTGTTAGGTATAAGAGAATTTTCTACCCCGTGAAAAACATGCTGGAAATTTGTGTTAAAATTTCTATCGAAGCGTACATTATGAGCTAAAATATTAGAGTGTTTTGGAGTATTAACATTATATTCGTCATGCAAAAAGCTTTTAACCCCATTTGAATTTATATTATCAAGAGAAATAGGTTTAGCGCATGCATTAGAGCTATCTTTGACAAGTGTGTCAGCTGGCGAGCTGCGAACATTGCGAGTCCCACTGGGGGGATGAGCGTAAGGTGTGGGGGTGTCCCTGGATTTCTGGAGTAAAGAAGGTTTTCTCCAGTTGTTTACTAGATCTTCTCTATTAGCGAAATGAAAGAAAGATTTGTGGTCCCCCTGTGTCTGAATTTCTTTAGAAGGAAGTTTACCACCGCGGAAGCGAGAATTTTGTGGAGAGTGTCTATAAGGAGAAAAACATTGAAAATGCCCATCTTGGGTCAAATGTTGCGGATTTTTCCGGCGATAACAAGTGTGTGGAGTTGCAAAAGGTTTGCGAGGAAAGGAGGAGGGAGTGTGATGTCCCCTATGTGTAGGGTTTCGAAACCGATCGTTTGTCAGCTCCTCAAAAAATCGTTGCAAAGTTGAATGTGCAACGTTGTTATTGACATTAGAGGTTTTCATTTGGTCATTTGTGTTGACCGGAGAAATCGCATTACCAGGTAAATGTTGAGAAGTATGTAATATTGCTTCATTAAAATTGATAAAAGATTCAGAAATATTAACAAGAGAATGAGGGTTAGTGCCCTTCGATACCTTTTGATCAATGAGATAGGAGGCTTTTAAAGATTGCCAATCATGTTGAGAGAAAGGCGTTAATTTGGGAGATAGACCTAAAGTACCAATTAAATATTCAAAAGAAGGAGAGGTATTAAAACAAGAGGGAGAAACAAGTAAATCATGCGGAGAGGTAGAAGAATTAAGCTCTAGAAAGTTACACCTATATAAATTGTTATGCAATTCATTTCCAATAAATGTAGAGTACCTTTCGACATCTTTTCTAGTGTGTGTTATAGCTCTTCTTCTACTTATACCATTATACCTTTTAACTATATCGCTCTGTCTGTAAACATTGAAAGTGTGGCTTTCAACCTCATTCCTATGCTTTATATCTACAAGCGTCTCAATATTTGCCATATGTCCCACTGGATCCTCTGGCATATCCAATCTTACCTCCCTGCTGCGTTTCACCTCAGCGTCTGCTCTGACCTGTCTATCAAATGTGAAGCTCGTTCTATTACTGTGCAAGTGCTCTATAGGCGCGAGAGCTATCTGCTTTCCAAAAGTGTTTGCAGAACAGTCACTACTACTTTCAGTGCTATCAAATAGTCTACCAAGCTCAATATCCACACTATCTCCTACCACTGCTACATCACGTGGTATATTATGACAATAAAAACAAGCGATACTCCTACCTTTCAATTGACTATCATCTGTAAACTCCATCTCTATAAATACTTGCGAGCGATCCTCTACACTGATTTTACCATCGTTACCATCTCCAATTTCATCTGTGCTTGAGCTTTCAACATCAACTGGCAACTGCTTCAAATACACTTCGCTCTCGGAGTTGACTGTTGCCACACTGCGGCCTACTTCGTCAATATCTGTGCCTGGCGAATCTGTTGCAGAATCAACATTAATCTGGAAATTTTTAATAAAATACTGGCAAGATAAAGGAATTGTGGTAAGAGCAGAATCCATATTACAATTTTCCAATCGAAAATGCGTAAGATGGTTTTGCAAATGATTAAAACCTGGCGTCATTTCTACTGCTTTGTTATATTCGTGCTTACATTGTGCCTTCTCTGGAAATTGTGAATGCCCTTTAAAGAGTGGACTTTGGTTTTCAGAGCATATGAACTCGTGCCATATCTACTGCTTTTCATTTCCTGCTGATAAATGTGCCTTCTCTGAAGTCGGTGAAAAAACCATAGAAGTGACTTTTCTTTTCAGAGAATTACCGGACTCGCTGAGTCATAAAAACCTAACTCTAAAAAGAAGATAGCGCTAAAATGTTATCAATTTGACTAGGAAGGCGTATGAGAGTTATTATTAAATTTAAAATGATTATTAGTAGTTAAAAAGGACTCATTAAGGGACCTATCCAAATGCATGTCAGCAGTCACATGGATATAAATTTTTCAGCGTTAGGTTTTAATGACTCAGCCGAGTCCGGTATTCCTCTGGAAAAAGAAAAGTCCACTTCTATAGAGTTTTCACGACTTCCAGAGAAGGCACATTTTACACAGGAAAATGAAAAAGCAGTAGATATGGCACAGAGTTTCCATATGCCTCTGGAAAACCAAAAGTCCACTCTTAAAGGGCATTCACAATTTCCAGAGAAGGCACAATGTAAGCACGAATATAACAAAGCAGTAGAAATGACGCCAGGTTTTAATCCTTTGAAAAATCATATTACGCATTTTCGATTGGAAAGGTGTAATATGAATTCTGCTCTTACCACAATTCCTTTATCTTGCCAGTATTTTATTAAAAATTTCCAGATTAATGTTGATTCTGCAACAGATTCGCCAGGCACAGATATTGACGAAGTAGGCCGCAGTGTGGCAACAGTCAACTCCGAGAGCGAAGTGTATTTGAAGCAGTTGCCAGTTGATGTTGAAAGCTCAAGCACAGATGAAATTGGAGATGGTAACGATGGTAAAATCAGTGTAGAGGATCGCTCGCAAGTATTTATAGATATGGAGTTTACAGATGATATTGAATTGGAAGGTAGGAGTATCGCTTGTTTTTATTGTCATAATATACCACGTGATGTAGCAGTGGTAGGAGATAGTGTGGATATTGAGCCTGGTAGACTATTTGATAGCACTGAAAGTAGTAGTGACTGTTCTGCAAACACTTTTGGAAAGCAGATAGCTCTCGCGCCTATAGAGCACTTGCACAGTAATAGAACGAGCTTCACATTTGATAGAAAGGTCAGAGCAGACGCTGAGGTGAAACGCAGCAGGGAGGTAAGATTGGATATGCCAGAGGATCCAGTGGGACATATGGCAAATATTGAGACGCTTGTAGATATAAAGCATAGGAATGAGGTTGAAAGCCACACTTTCAATGTTTACAGACAGAGCGATATAGTTAAGAGGTATAATGGTATAAGTAGAAGAAGAGCTTTAACACACACTAGAAAAGATGTCGAAAGGTACTCTACATTTATTGAAAATGAATTGCATAACAATTTATATAGTGTAACTTGTCTTAAGAGCTTAAATGTCTTTTTACCTTCCGCATGAATTGACTTGTTGTTTCTCCCTCTTGTTAGATACATCTCCTTCTTTTGAAATATTTTAATGACTTTGTCTATCTCCCAAAATACTCCTTCTCCTCTCAACATTGATTTGCGAATTCTTAGAATGCCTCCTACTCATATCAATAGGTGAATCGAAGGGACACTAAAACCTCTTATCTCTTGTTAAAATATTTCTGAATCTTTTATCACTTTTAATGAGGCAATATTACCTACTTCTCAACATTTACCTGGTAATGCGATTTCTCCGGTCAACACAAATGACCAAATGAAAACCTCTAATGTCAATAACAACGTTGCACATTCAACTTTGGGACAACGATTTTTTGAGGAGCTGACAAACGATCGGTTTCGAAACCCTACACATAGGGGACATCACACTCCCTCCTCCTTTCATCGCAAACCTTTTGCAACTCCACACACTTGTTATCGCCGGAAAAATCCGCAACATTGACCCAAGATAGGCATTTTCAATGTTTTTCTCCTTATAGACCACTCTCCACAAAATTCTCGCTTCCGCGTGGTAAACTTCCTTCTAAAAAATTCAACACAAGGACCACAAATCTTTCTTCATTTCGCTAATAGAGAAATTCTAGTAAACAACTGGAGGATAAACCTCTTGTTCTCCAGAAAATCCAAGCGTCTACTACCCCACACCCTAATCTCCGCTCATCCCCAGTGGACTCAATTCGCAGCTCCAGCTGACACACTTGTCAAAGATAGTCTAATGCAGGCCCGAAACCTAAAATTTCTCGTTGATACTCTTATTAGTAATAAAATTTCAAATTTCGGGTTGACTTTTTACATGGTCATTTCCTAGAAGTATCGTTGCTATATACCGTCAAAGAGACTTAGTATTCTCTAGCTCACCTAATGTTACGCTCTCCACTAGAACTTTTACATCAACGAGTGTCTCCAAGACATGTTTTGACCGGAGGATTATGAAAGAGCTCCTGACACGGTGTTTAGTGGATGAGCCTAACAATTAACTTCGGTTAGCATGGTACTGAGATTAGGGAAATGTGTGTATATCGCATAATATCCAGTTTCATTACATTTAAGCTTAGGGTTTGTGCGGTAGAATTTTTTTATTATTCTTTTATGTGAAAATTTTAATGTGATATCCTGATTATATCTGGAGCTTTTTCTTCTTCCACACTGATCAGAAACGCTGTATAGTCTGTCTTTCATGTGACCTATGATGATTTTTGACATAATGCACACGCGCATTACCTCGCAAATACTGCCGGAACTAAATATTTGTAGGAATTTCTTGATGTTTTTAATTCAGTGAATGATAGAATTAGTGGAAAATTGAACGTTTTGTGGCAAATGACCAGCACAATCCTTTATATTTGCTTATAAAATTCCTCCAAATAAAGATTGATGAATACAGCACCAACGCTTTTAGGATGAATAGTAACCATGCTCATAACACTGCCCCACCTTTTAGTAGTTCTCCAGAGATTAAATCTTTCTTACCTCTGCCCAAATGTAATTGGAAAACTCTTTCTACCCTTGCTGCGATGCTTCAATTAATTTGATATTTTTCTCCAGTTCGCATTAAAAACGAATGTTATATATCTTAATCTCTAATGTGTAAATGCTACTAATAGATTAGCTTTTAAACTTTCTCAATTTTGAAAAATAACACATTGTTATGTCTTATACATGAATACACTCAATTAAAAGCTCGTTAACGTGTCTTCTCCTCTTCCGAAAAATTAATTCATATAAGGATCTGAGCCTATTTAACAGTGCATGAATAACGCGTCCTATATGATAAGACTCATTCTCAGAAACCACTATCCGCTTCTCTACTAAATTTTCTTTGTCTAACCACAATATTTTTTATTTAACACACCAGTTAATATATAATTATTCCATCATAATGTGGATCCTCAACAATATCAAATACTTACTACATCCGTGTCGTTTCTTATTGCAACCTATTTTTCACAATACCTTGAATAGTTCATGCCTCATGTTTCACACGCCACGCTGTATCATGTTTCCCTTGTGTTAATTTCCCTTTCAAATATAACTCGAGCTTCTCGCTCTTCCTAATTATACGTGTAAAACCGCGATCTGTACGTCAGTTCGCGGAGTTCGAATTCTTACTTTTCTTTCTAATGAACTTATAACAAACCTCCACAAACCTCTTCGCTAAGTCTATACTCTCCACGCATTTACACAGAAATAGCTTTCTCCTTTCTCTTCACTACAAAACTTTCCACACTCTTAGATCTTGTCAACAATCTTCACCGAGTTAAGACTGAAACTTTCCATACACACCTCATTTTTCGAGTTATTTGTATACAAACTCAAAAAGAAACAAAATCCTATTTTATGATGATAATTTACACATGTAGAGAGTAACGTACACTGAACACTACTCTTTTTCAAACATCCATCAAATCCTAGTTTTCATCGTTCCATTTTCCTTTTCATTCACTAACATCAAAAGATTTTAACCTAACAATTAATATCTACCTATTCTACAACCACTTTTGCATTATTAAAAATTTTCTTTTTATTATAATGACCATGGTCGACTTTTTATTATATTTATTACTTATCAATGTATAAAAACAAAAACAATCTTTATATAAAGAACATTTTAGTTGAATAGAAAATGAACTTACTCAAGTGCATTTCATTAAAAATATTAAAAATAAGAAATAGGGTAACTACAGATATAATGTTAAGATCACTAAAGTTCAAATTTTAATTGCCTATAAATCCCAATATACAACCCTTTATTCTTCATTATAAACTTTCTTCTCCCCTATCTTCAACATCAAAATGTTAAGAAATGAATCTTCTTCTTTTAAACTTTGGAAAACAATCTTCTGTTCTGAAAATTAGTAATACAATATTATCTAAATAATAAAAATAAATAAACCTTTAGTCCATAAAAAAAAATAAAAAATAATAAAATAAATTAATTTTTATTTAAAATATTAAAACCATAATATAACATAGATAATTTTAATATATAAATGTACACATAAATTATTATAATCATATTGCTTACTATCTTAAACATTGAATCATCTATACAGGATAAGTCTCTATATAAGGTACACATAATTGTATTTAGCATTTCTAGTCTCTCATTATGCATATAATTTCTTTCTCAAACGAAAATATATCTCTCCAAATGTTTCTCCTAAACTAACTTTACTTATTTTAGTTACTATAATCTCTATCATTTTACCTTTAATAATTACACATCAACACTCATAAAATAATTTACCTAAAAAAAATAAATTAATTTTTTTTTTCTTTCTGGTCTTTTAGTCACTGTATGATAAATCCCCACATCCTCTCTAATAAAAATTTCTTTCTAAGATAAAACTCCTATACAATTAAATAACTAAAATTAAGTAATACTTTTCTCTATACGTTTGGTTCTCCTTCAATCCATTACAAGGTGAAAATCTATAAAACGCCTGTTACTCTAATTCTCACCAAATTATTATGACCATATTAAAACCACACCATTCATATGCAGTATTAACCGATCCTTTAACATCAAACACCCTATACATACTTCTAGTAACCGGTAAAATCAAACCTTATCTTTCCTTTCCTTCCAATGTATATGTAGCTATTCAATCTTCTCAATGTTCCCATAAATACAACTCAAATAGTACTAATTAGTGTAATGTTAACATTTCCTTCTCCTACAAGGATGTCACTTTTGTTTATCCCGAACAAATATTGCTAATCATTCATGATATCATCGATGACCCATTGTTGCTTCCGAAACAAGTCTAATTTCAAAAAAAGATTGCAAGTAACGCCTGATATTTCGACCTC
>JABUQX010049680.1:0-20417 GCA_015478945.1 Trachelipus rathkii | reverse complement strand
ATATGACAGAGTGTGTAAGAGGAGGGATTTGAGTGATACATACGAGTACCAGAATAAAGGAAAATGTGAGATTGAGCAATATGAGAACTATTTATCATTTATATGATTGTTCGAGACAAGCTTTTTTTATTCAAGACCCCAGACAAAAGGAATGTTTTTATGAAGCAACTTCGTAATAGGTTTTACAGTTTCTGAGAAATGGTTCAGAAGATCCGAAAAAATAATTGAAGAAGCCGAGAAGAGATCTCGTCTCTCCTACGTTTGTAGGTGGTTTAAACGCTGTAAGAGTTTTTAACTTAATAGGATCGGGAGAGATCCCTTTGTTTGAGATTTTGAAGCCCAGGAAAAGCAAACTGGTCCTATAAAAACGACATTTTGAAAGTTTCATTTTTAACCTGTGCTTCCTAAATGAATCAAAAACTTTTGTTAAATTTTCCAAATGATTTTCCAAAGAAGTGCCCATAAAAAGAACATCGTCCAAGAACACCCTGCGCTCGCCTAACGTGGACAGAGCTAATTCCAGTGTCCTTGCAAATATTGTTGGGTCATTGGAAAGTCCAAAATTTAATCTTGTTGGAGCGTATTGAACTCTTGTGGTCCGAAATGCAAGAAAAGGTTGAGTATCCTTTTCGATTTCTATCGCGTTGTAGCCGTCTTTAAGGTCCAAACTGGTGTGCATAAGCAACTGTTACCTAGAGAGCTGAGAACGTCGTTTATACAGGGTATAGGGAACCTGTTCAACAGCCGTATAGAATTCAACAATCTGTAGCTGGCCAAATGCGGGTTTATCTGAAATTTTGACTTGAATCACCAATAATATATATCCTTTCTTCTGAGAAGATTCTACCCATTCTTCAATCTGTGTGAGGTACCGATGGGGAAGGCGATATCGAGGGCGGTAGATCATCTTTGGTGCGTCCTCCTTCAATGTGATGCCAAATTTTGTTAGTGGACAGATTGGGACTTCGTCGTTCTCCAAAGCTATGATGTCTTTATATTCCATGAGAAGATTTAATAACTCCTCCAGTTGATTAGGATCTGTTAAATTTGCGTATTCATCCTCTTCATTCTTGAATGAGTCTTGAAATATTTCTTTGTAAGTTTTTCTTAATTGTGCAGGAGTAAGACCTTTTGAAACTGTAGCTAAATTTACTTGCAAAGAGGGAAGAGGAGAATCGAGAATGAAGATAGGATTAGCCTTCGTCAGTAAAGGTGTTTGTTTGGTATAGTATGTGGCGTTGCCCTGAGCATATTAATAATGGTCCAGAAGACAAGTAACTATTATTAAAAGAACTTAAAAGCTACCTTATGAAAGAGAGATAGTTGTGAAGAATAAGAATTTTCGAGAACTAAGAATAAGATGAATCTGGAGGCAGAAAGAATTTTGACGGAGAAAGTGCTTTGTACAGATAGATTAGTTTCTAGAATAGGGATCAAGTGAGCATTTTCAATAATAGAGAGAGATTGTAGTGAAGTAGTTTCATGTCTCATTAAAAATTGTTTAGCAAAGCTTTAAATTAAATTCCGTTCTTATTTCAATTCTGAATTTACTTGAGTGTTATGAAAGGAATTGTCTTTTGTAGATAAATTGGAATGGAGAGGTTATTTGAAAATTATTCGAGTTTGATACAGTTAGAGAGTGTTATTTTTATGTTTCAAATGAACATTTGGATGCGTTAAGAAAGTTTGGTTCCTAAATAGAAATCTGCCTTTAAACCACAGAGTTTATCGGAATAAATGAAAATTAATTGGTAAAATATGTACAGTATGAAAAGTAAAATTGTTGTTGCCTATTTGATCAAAAATATGCCCAGTTACAGACTTTAAAGTGATGGGTGATTTTGTGAGAGGTATATTAACGGCAAATTTGTTTTCTAGTTCTAGGATAATGGACTGTTTTACTAGTGAGCTGCTACTCCCACTATCTAGCAAAAAGCGTTTGTTGCATAATGTATGCCTATCGAAAGTGATATAAGTTTCTAAGTAATAAGCAGGACCTATTAAAGGTTGAGAGTTTGTGTTTACATCTATCAATATGGCAGTGTTCGTTTGTGAAAGAAGAACGACAAAGTTATATTGTTGCAAGGAGAGTTTCAAAGGCTTTGTGATCAGAATGAAAATTAGAGAAAGGATTTGACTCTTTCGAGATAAAGAGAATGAGAACACTAACTGAGGTGGTTCTGGAGGTGTGTTGCCAAATAAGAGTTGAAAAAAAGGGAGCCTTCAATAGGGAGTTTGAGGGCCGAGGTATCAACAAATTACATGGTCGTGGTGGAGGTCGCGCTGGACCGATCTGAGTCTATGCTGCTTGAATTCACCAGTGTTAATCTAGACAGATACTGGCTGTGAGGCTGAGCAAACGTTGTTTCATTAACAAGGTTGAGGTTCCGACAGAATAATTATAGACAGATTTAGAGGGGTGCCCTGTGGCAAATTTTGATTTATAAGATTTTAAACATGCGAAGGGTGGGAGGAAAGCTCTGGTAGAAAAGTTAATGGGGGAGATAGATTAAAATTACTTATTAAATCTGAGAAAGAATTTATGCTATTATGAAACTCAAAAAGTAATTTATTAACTATGTTTTTATTAATAGAAACACTACTATTTTTAAAATCTGCAGGAAAGATATCAAAACTATGTTGAGAATTAGAGGAAATATACCCTATTGAGTCGTGTTTGTATAAAATATTATTAAAAGTTTGATTATTCACCTTATTATTTTTGTTAGAGTTATATTCATTATTATTATTTGCGAATGAGATTGTTTATAGATTCTTCTAAACTCAGTTTAAACGCAGTGCTTCTTCATAATGGAAATGTGAAACCTTCGACTCCTATTGCCTATGGAGCCCATATGAAAGAGACCTACGACAACATGAAAATTTTGTTATTCAAAATACGATACGAACAGTACTCTTGGAATATATGCGGCGATTTAAAAGTTATAGCACTTTTGTTAGGTCTCCTACATGAATATACTAAATTTTGTTGTTTCCTATGTTAAAGCTTTTTTAAAAATGCATAATTTTAACATTTTGATTTTTTACCCAGTCTTACAATTTCGAAGTTTGAGAGTTCAATTTTTATATTTATATTTCATGAAAAGAAATTAGTAGTATTTTTAAAGCAAAATAGCGAAATATAAAAAAATTGTATAATTACCAATATGCAAATATGCAATTCATTACTCAAACTTTCCCCACCTGACAGCAGCACTAAAACATATTCAATTAAGCTGATATTTTGAACAGAACATTTCTATATCCAAGCTCACAATTTCCAATGTTGAGAGTTTAACTTCTATGAAAAATTTATTTTTGGGCCAGTCTAATATATTATATAATATATATATATATATATTATGATAATAGTATATATATATATATATATATATATATATATATATATTATATATAATATATATATATATATATATAACCACAAAATTTTGTGCCAATCTTATTAATAATTATATATATATATATATGTAATCTAAAACCGCATTGCATTTATTTAAAATGATATATGATATCCTATTAGCTGCTCGAATATTTTTAACGACTAAAATTAAGATCTTTAAATATTTTCAACCTCCACCGCTTGTTTCCCTTTAAGTCATATTTTTTTATATAAAAAAACACCAAACTTTTTTAGTATCTTCCCTTATCAATCTTGGAAGCCCTAAAAACTTTTGCCTGAAGCTGAAGTCACACTTTCAGAAATCGATCAGCCATATTTTCCAAAATCGCTTTTCACTTTAGATTTTATACTTTCGTCTTGTGAACTTCTCAAAAGTTGGACGATTATGTGTTATATTCTTTTTGACCTATATATATATTATATATTATATATATATATATATATAATATATATATATATATAATAATATATAATATATATCTATTATATATATATATATATATATATATATATATATGTGTGTGTGTGTGTGTGTGTGTGTGTGTGTGTTTAATAGAGGACCAGCGCCCTAAACATCACATCTTTATTTGCAACGTTTCGAGCGACAAAGCTCTTGTCTTCTGGCAAAAACTATAAAATGTAATTTTTTATATTTTTTCAGTGTCCAAAGCACAACCCTGGACCAAAAAGCACACCTTTAAACTGCTTTTAGAAAGGCTGTATATATTAGTATTCCGTTCAATAAATACTTCTACCTTAAACTAAAAAGAGATCTAACAAAATTTGCAAGAATATTTTCTTCAAATCTAAGTTAAGTTTTTACTTCAAAGTTTAGTATCGGTTCTATCCTAACTCATAAAGAGAGAATTCCTGATTCTCTTCGCTCTTCCATCATCTACAAATTTAACTGTGATATTCTGCAGAGTCGTCTGTATTGGCAGAAATACACGTTAATTCGCTGGTAGTGTTTTGTACAAGGAATGTATCTACCTGTATAGGCAATTTTCTGCGCAGCCCATCGTACTCAAGCATTAGAGAACATTGAAATAATAACAACTATCCCATGAATTCGGCACACTTTAAGCCATAATAACCCAAACTACGCTATATATTGCCAGTCTCAAACCAACAATAAGGAAGGAAAATAGTACTTTTAAATTATATTACCTTACGATGTTAACTATTATTGTATTCTATAAGATAGTTTCTAACAGAGTCGTCGTCTAAATGTAGCATTGAATAGTGAATGCTGTTTGTTTTGTCCTAAATTATTTTGAAATATCAGAACAATTACAAATCTATAATGTACATTTTTACTGTATAACTAAAACCTGAATTCTTCTGTATATTATGCACAATTTATAGTATATATATATATATATATATATATATATATATATATTATACTTATATATATATAATATAGTATATATTATATATATATATATATAATAAATATATATTATATATATATTATATAATTTATTAAATAATTAATTTTATTGTTTTGCCTAAAAATGAGAGCTTTGTCTCTCGGAACAGTGTAAATAAAGATACAATGTTCAGAGAGTTTTCTTTATTTTTTATTTTATATTATTATTTATTATTATTATTATTATATATTATTATTATTATTAGAATTATTATTATTATTTATGTATTGTAAATTATAATATATAATAATAATTATAACTATAATTATAATTATAATTATAATTATAAATTATAAATATAATTATAATGATATTAATTGATAATTTATAATTATATTATATATTTTAATTATAATGATAATTATATGATATCTAAATTATTCCCATTTATAATTAATGTGATAAGTATAATTAATAAATATAATTTTATAATAGAAATTTTGATCGTGTATAATTTATAATTATAATTATATAATTATAATAATTTATAATCATAATTGATAATTTAACAGCCTCGCCATAGTGTATTAATTATAAATTATACATTACAATACTGTAATTACAAGGATAATATTCTTTTAAATATCAATTATAATTATTGTTATATAATATTAATTATATATTATTATTATATTATTTTTTTTATTTTATTATTATATATTTATTATTATTATTATTATTATTATTATTTATTTAATTATTATTATTATTATTATTATTATTACTTATTATTATTTATATATTATTATTATATTATTATTATTATTATATTATAATTATTATTTATATTATGATGTATTATTATTATATTATTATTATCTATAATTATAATTATAGTCATAATAATATATAATGAGAAATGCATGGATAAAAAAAAAGTAGATACTATTATTGTCATATTAAAATTTTAGTAATTATAAATATTATATTATAATGATAATACCATCCAGAATAATAACGCATAATTTGTATATGATAGAATCGTTTTTTGATTATAATTATATTTAAGATTTATATAATAAAATTTTTAATTATAATGAATAATGAGTTGCTCAAATATTAATAAATAATATATATTAATAGAATTATTTAAATTATAATGTATGAACATATCAATGGAGTGACCAATGTATTTATAGGTCATTTCGTTTATTATTGATAGGGCATATATTATATTATATGTGTGTGTGTTATTGTAATCTTTATTATTATGATTATAATTTATTATCTGTTATTGTTCTTATTATTTCAATATTATATATTATTTTTTATTATTGTTATTATTCATTTTTATTTATTATTAATTATCACTATTAATATTGATAAATTTTCAGAGAGTTCTCTTTATTCATTATTATTATTATTATTATTATTATTATTATTATTATTATTATTATTATTATTATTATTATTATTATTATTATTATTATTATTATTATTATTATTATTATTATTATTATTATTTTATATTATTTATTATTATATATTATATTATTATTATTATTATTATTATTATTATTATTATTATTAATATAGGATAGTATAGTAGTAGTAGTAGTAGTAGTAGTAGTAGTAGTAGTAGTAGTAGTAGTAGTAGTAGTAGTAGTAGTAGTAGTATATACCGCACAACTTACAGCCAAACTGAAAGCTGCCAGATTTGTAGCTAAATCTGGGACCTTAATCCGGTAACTTTGCGCATTTGTAGCATTTTCTTGTACTTTTTTACTAATTTTAATCAGTTTTTTAGTGTTTTGCCAGATTTATTGCTAAATCTGGCAAGTTAATCTGTTAAATTTGTCCTTTTTTGCATTTTTGGCATTTTTTAGCATTTTAGCTACTTTTTAGCATTTTTAGCTACTTATTTAGCGTTTTGTCCATAATTTAGGCCAAGGTCCCCAACTCCGGAGGATTTTGGTGATTTTTTTCCGTTAGGAGACCTGCACGTCAAATGCAAAGACTTTAAAACCATTTTAGGAGGTTTTTGAAATTCCAGTCATGTCGGTAGCTGACTTGGAAATTTCCATCCTTTAATTAGATTTTGACATTGACATGTCAAGGTTAAGCTTTCTGAAGTCGGTTAAACCGATTTTAAGGTCTGGAAGACCGATTTCGAAGGTTTTGAAATCTGAAACTCAAAAGGGCTATAATTTGTAGCAATATGACATGTCATTAGGTTAAAGCTTTCATGAAGTCGAGATTAAAACCATTTTAAGTCTGAAAAGACCGATTCGAAGTGTATAATCTATGAACTCAAAGGCTTAGGCCCCCATAAGGGACCTTTTGATTCCTGGAAAATTTAAATATTAATCGGAGACATTTTTGAATGGTTCCAATAGAATTTATCGTATGATCGTTATAACCCATATCGATGTAAATCGCTCTTATCTTGCTTGGTTCTTAGTTGAATTCTTAATACAATTGAAAAATATAATCGAAAAGAAAAATTCAGTTCACTATTAATTTTATAAAATCTTTATTCGATATATCGGCGTAGTATGTGAACAGTTATCGCCGATAATTTTGGGGGTGAGGGGTGGGGAAGGGGCAAGGAGGAGGAGGAGGATAGAGAGGTGGGAGGGTAAAAAAATAAATAAAAAAAATAAATAAAAAAATAAAAAAAATTAAAATTTTTAATAATAAATAAATAAATATATAATAAATAAATGATAAATAGTTTGCGCGATGGTATCTCTATTTCTGGTTACCTGCTGGTGCCGCCACCGTCCTCCTGGACGAGTTTCGCGGCTCACCCCCCCCGGCAGGGTCAGATCCTTCCAGATAAAATTTTTCTTTAGAAAGGATGAAATTTGGATAATGTATATAGAAGAGGTTGAACGAATTAGAATATAAGAAGAAGGAGGAGGCGGAGGGGATGGAGTCGGAGTCTGGGGACCTCCCCCGGTGGGAGGTCCTCAGAAAAAAGCACGGTGCAAAACAGAAGAAAATAGAGGAGGAAGAAGAAGATGGAGAAAGGAGGAAGAAGGAGGAAGGAGGGGTGCACGCACGTGAAACCTCGATTCCAGGAGGACGGCGGCGGCACCAGCAGGTAACCAGAAATAGAGATACCATCGCGCAAACTATTTATCATTTATTTATTATATATTTATTTATTTATTATTAAAAATTTTAATTTTTTGAAAAATTTAAAAAATTTCTTTTTTTTATTTTTTTTTTATTTTATTTTTTTATTTATTTTTTTACCCTCCCCCACCTCCTACCCCCTCCTCCTCCTTGCCCCTTTCTCACCCCTCACCCCCAAAATTTTCGGCGAAACTCACCTACTACGCCGATATATCAAATAAATTTTAAATAATAGTGACGATTTTCTTTCGATTATATTTTTCAATGTAATAAGTCAACTAGAACAAGTAGAAAGACGATTTAAACATCGATATGGGGTTAAACGATCACGATAAATCTATTGGAACCATCAAAAATGATCTCCGATTATTTTAATTCTTTCCAGAATCAAAAAGGCCTCTATAAGGCGCATAAGCAACTCTCGCCCCGTTTCAAATATATATCCACGAAGAGCGTATTGAGAGATATATAGTTTTGGGTGCGTTCGCGCTAACTCTCGCTATATACTCTGCTTAAGTAAGTGGTCAGCTCGCACAGAAAACGCGTGAGCACGAGCTTGCGGCGTAAATTTGTCAAAATAGCCTTGATTCGACTATATGTGAGCAAAGATAGCACTATTAAGAACTCAGGTTTATCCAACACCTTAACAAAACAACTACAGTTTAATCTCGCCTCCGCTTAGCAAGAATGACGCCTTGAAGCATTAGAATCGAAATGTCAAGTAATCCTCTTACGATGTGAGAATGAAGAGAGGATGGAAATTTTCTTCTCGACTACCGGTTGACATGACGTGCACATATCTCTACAAAAGAAATAACCCTGCCTGACAAGATGGTTTTTAAAGTTCTTTTTGCATTCTGACGTGCAGGTTCCTTGACCTAGATCGAGAAGAATAGCTAATCACCAAACCCGCATCTCCAGACGATGGAAGACCATGCAGAGCCCGTGAAATTATGACAAAACGCTTCTAATTACATTAAAGAGTAGCAAAGAAAAAAGTTGCTGCTTAAAAAGGACGCTAGATGTTACAAAGTGTAACTGAACAAAAATGTCACCACTATGACACATAAGGGCAAATTATAGAGACAAACACTATAACAATATCTGGCCAGAGTTGCTAGGCGAGTTATTTTAAAAGCACACACTACCAGAATCTGTGGCGTCACATAAAAATAGCAAGTATAAACAAACATGTCATATTCTAGAAAATTTTATGTACCATAATAGAGTATATCTCGGTAAATAGCTACCAAATGCAAAGTTACGGATAAAGGTCCCAGATTTAGCTACAAATCTGCAGGCTTCTAGTTTATCTCCTCGTGACCCAATGGAGGTATATGATAACTCGAGCACAAGCCGCATGAGTTCATTCATCCTCTATGAACTGATGGGCCATGAGGCTAAAGCAATCATGACTACCCCTTGACTCAAAAGAAATTAAGATAATGAGATGGAGAGAGTGAAATGATGGATAATATGATTAGATAAAAGTTATTATCGTATTATATTATAATTAATGGGAATTTGATACTGTAAGAATAATTAAAAGTAATGATGATATGTAGATAATAATATAATAATAGATAATAATAATAAAATAATAATGAATAAAGAGAACCTCTCTGAACATTGTATCTTTCATTTACACTGTTCGAGAGATCCCCAACTCCTGATTTTTAGGCAAAAACCCAATAAAATTACATTATTTAATATTATTATATAATATTATTAAGATATATAATAATAGTAAAAATGTAATTATAATATATAAAGATAATAATATAATTATATAATAAATAGTTACCGTTTGGTCTTTTCTTAAATGTGTTAGAATAATATTATTAAATAATATATAATAATAATAATAATAATTAATAATAATAATAAATTATATTATAATAATAATATTAAATTAAAATAATATAATATATAATAATAATATTATAATAATATAATAATAAAATTAATTAATAAATAATAATAATAATTAATAATATAATTAACTTTATCTTTGTAAGTAATTTTTTAAGAGTATCGAGCTCTGAATAGATGTACTCATACTGGTGCAATGTATATATCAAAGGGGGTCATCCTTCCTTACTAATAAAGGCTCATATTGAAGTATATCCCGAATATTTGATAGACATTAATATCTGATGTGACACAACGAGCGGTCGGCATAAATAATACACACGTTAAGGGCCTCTCTACACCGGATTCGTTTCAGCTTAAGATATATTAACGTACAAAAATTGCGTCTCCACAATTTATGAGTATAAAATCCTGGGTCTGTATACTTGAAATAAGATGCTAAAAAGTAGTATTTAAGTAGATAACACCGAAAGATGATACAACATATCAGCTATGATGCATATAGATGCGATATGATAAAATCATTCACAGAAGACTCTTTAATTGTTAAGATAACGTTAGTCGTGTGAGTGTATTAATAGAACAATACTAAATCATCTCTATGGGTTTAATAGATCGATTGAAGATATAATAATAATATAATAATAACTAATGCGCATTTAATTGTGCGATGTATGATGATGAGACATAGGCGCCAGACCTCAATATTAATACCGTAGTAATTGTGACGGTATACTCACGCCGTTAAAGGATTGTTACCACCATTATCATTGGTGGAGTTAAAGTGGAGTTTAACTATTCACTGTCTTGAGTGCCGTAGTGAAGTTGGGGTTTAACAACTAAAATTGCCAATGCATATTAGGTATGCCGTTTTTAAAAAAAAATTTCGATTAATATTAATTTTGAAACAGATATGTTAAAACTGATACTCAGAGCACGGTAGACTGGTAGTGAGATATATAGAGTGCCTATTGACTAGAGAAAGCAAATACATTCCTTTTAGTCAATAAGAGCCTCAATTACTCACAGTGCTCCATAACTCATACATATCTTGGATATTTTTCTTCCTTTTTTCGCATAAGTATCAAGATAATTCATCATCCAATTAACGAAGAAATATTCACAGTGTAAATTTTCATCTTTCATTTAATGTTCTCGTTAATGATTTAAACATGGAATATTTTCTTGTTTTTTTTTTTAATTTGAGCAATGTAATTTGAATGGATCATTAGTATCGTGAATGTATTAATAAGGAATCGTAATCTTGATTCACTATATGTAAATTTTGATGGATCGGAAAAGAAATTTTTATTGGCGCAAGAATAATTTTTTATAAGATCGTCTTGTCTTGGGGTGAAGAGGCTACGATATAAAGTTACTTGTGATTTGAACGGAATAGCTAAGTTAATGTAATCAGGTCTGTTATTTATCACGCTCCCGCGCGCCGCGCGCGCGCACACTCTCGCACTCAAAACCTCTCATAAGAGAGAGATAGAAAATGGCGGTTTGTGTCCAGGGTGGTGCTGTGACGATCACCTCTGGAAACTAATATTATTCAATAGAAATAGGGGAGAGTTAGTGAGAGTTAGCATTTATTTTCATTTGGCCTATCTGTATCTTGAAGGAGAAGATTAGCTATACGGAACTCCTTGTGCTTCTATAGATACGAACTCCCATAGTGCAAGAATTCTGGAAGATGGTTGAGCGTTCCCTCTATGCTCTAGTTTCACACATATAAACACTGCAAAAACCACTCGTTTCTGGGGTATTATATATATTAATCCTTTACTCATCATAAACTATTTCGTAACAAATTACAAAGGAGAGTTCGAGCTATTAAATTTTAAGTATTTAAAGTGACGAAGTTATTAAGAGTAGAGGCTAACCATTTCGCAATGGTAAGTTATTACTTATACCCATCAGCGCGTTTTTGGAAGAAATTAAGTGTTATATGAAGGGGAGCAAGGAGGACTCGTAAATTTTGTGATGGAGATATGAATATAGTGAATTTTATAAATAAACTTAATATAGTTGTGGCAAAAAATGATGTATTTGCTATTCACGAATAATATAAATGTATATATTTAGTGGGCTTCATGGACAAAGGTTATTAAGTAAGCTTGACGCTCACGAACGCGTACTAGTTTACTGCCTTTGTGCAGAAGCCGATTCAACATTTATTTTACTTATTAAGTACAATGATCGGAAATTTTCTTTTAGAACAATTTACTCGATTGGGATTTAAAATTAATTAGCTATACGAGTCGTAATGTTATTCATGAGTAATCTGTTAACTTAATTATTGACTTTCAGGTACATTCCCGGATTTATTATTATACACGTGTATTTCTATAGACGATATTTTGATAGGGAACAGAAAGATTTATCAGTAACCAACGTTATGTTGGATACTTAAATCAAAGTTATTATTATCTGTAAGATGTTTATTTATATTAATTATAAAATTTGTTATTTATAAATTAAAATTATATATGCGGAATTTTGGGTTATGTATATACAAATAGGTAAATAAGTTTATTTTGTAGTGTTTTTGACTTGACGGTTATAAGAAGTGGGCTTGTCGCCAATTGTCTGAATTAAAGGTTATAGGAAATAATTGATGTTATCCTTAATCTGACCCATATTTATATATTTAGGTAACTATAAAAGAAGTGCGTTCGTTTGTTGGCAGAATACTTTCTAATGACATCATCCCAAAATATATATTATATATAATTATATATATTAATATATATATATTAACCATGTTTTATATACAAAATTCATTAAACATTGCCTTTTATTGATATAATTAATTTAAAGGGAGAAAAAATAGCCTCTATATATAAAAATAATCACGTGGGTCTCCCGTAGGCTGAGATAGTACATTTGTAGATAATATAAAAACAAGCTTAGATTCGTATCACGCCTATTATACGTGACTTTATCTTAGGGATTATACCTCATGCTAGTGTCGTAATGCGTAACCTCCTTTACTAAAGTTATTGTATAACATTTATGCATAATTAATAAAGCTTATTATTTAATTACTGAGTTAAATTATGTTTATCGGGAACCGGTATCTTAGGGTAGAAGGTTAGTAGAAATTTGTATTTAATAAAATGGTCGACTTCCTTATTTAGTCTTTTTAAATATTTATAGATTAATTAGGTGTCTTTTTCATATAGCACGCAAGAAATAGCAACTACAGTAAATAAGTTTTCTGCGGGATTATTAGCCAAATTGTTAGTGGTACAATAGATTAAATTATTATGTAGTAGCAATTTTTAGACAGGGAAGAAATTAACATATGTGCGTAATCTTGTACGTGATTCACTGAGTGGATACTTTATTTATAGTATATAAAAATAAATCATTTGACTAATGACGTGACTCAAAATTATATTATAATATGCTAGGAGGAATGAGTATGGAAACTAGCTATTTTGTTTAATGGATTACTTTTAATATTCACTAATGGAGTATTTTAAATTTTACCAAAAATTCATTATTATAATGTCAGTTATTAAAAATTAACTTTGGCTGAATTAATATTGCCCGAGATTGAGGTAATATTAGATAGAGTAGGAGAAAGATGCATTGGTATCAAATAGTGTATAGTCTGTAGATCTACCGCCCACGTCGATTCTTAACGACAGCCATATGAGCAAATCGAGTTACTTGAAGAGTAATACTATATAGATTAAGTCGAACTTGACGTAGGTGTCTAATTTAAACTATGGTGATATTAATGAATGTGCCTACCGAATATTTAGATCTGTCTTGTCGAAATGAAAATAAGTGAGTCGCACTGAAGCAGTTATTAACCATATTGCTTGAAAAAGTAAACTAACGGTTAAAATCAATTTTGTAAAAGGAATTTACACGTTTGATAAAATTGAAGGCGCTCAGGATTATTCGAAATTATAAAAGCTTTGATTATTGGATACTGTTTGGAATAAATATTAGACAGCTACCAACAGTACATGATAAATTATACTCTTATATATCGATGCTGGATGATGCGGCAAGAGAATCCGAGAGAACCGGATGCAGCGAAACTCGTTCATCGAATATTCCGAGAGTAAGGCAGTATACTGGCGGTGTTATATACGGATTCGCAAAACGCAGAAGAAGAATTGAGACTTGTTCATGGGATGGTTTTGAGTGTGTTTTCTTTGAATACTTAGTGCGTCGATGTCCGGTATATATCATGTCCGGCAAACAGAAACAGGGGCTGCAGAATTCGGATTCGGAGTTTCAAACTATAGGTCGGCTGAGAGTACGCACAATTCAAGGACTTCTCACGGTTGTGAGTCTAGATATAAATTTAAACTCATCGCTGGCCTAGTAGTCCACGGTGAGAAAAAAATTGTGCGGGACTCGATCGAGAAATTCTGTGATTGCTCGTACCCGAGACAATCCTAATTTCTTGAGAATTTATTAAATAAACTTATCTATGATCCGCAACGTGTGTCAATAAACTCTATGAGCAGAGAGACTATGAGATCAAAAAAAAATAATACCGAGCACTATAAATATACCAAGGAATTAATGAGCTCTATCACCTGAATTTACGATGTTCCTTATAAATATGTGCAAGATGACGAAATGTCAAGTAATTCGACTAAGCGTTCATATGATGTGACATCATGACTTAGAAGGTATAATATACGCGTTTCACTATTGACAACAGGATGGAGTGAGGCGAAAAATACTCCATGAAATCTTACTATAAGAGAAATATGTGACCAAATCAAATAAGAGTATTATTGTAATTTTTCTTTTGTTCGCGATGTGTGAACTGCGTTAAGTATGAAACTAGTAAATTAATTATCCATATATTCTTGGGGAGTTAAATATATATGAATCGCTTATTACAAAATTCAACGTGTAGCTATATTCCAAAAGTGTGCTCGAGTGCGTTACAGACCTCAATTGAAAATAAATTATCTCTTCGGATTTGGTCTATAGCCCCAGTTCAAAGCTCCTCACTACGACAATTACACCCTACCACAACAGGAGTTTGAGATGCGTTTGGGTTTTCAGTTGGCGGGGGCTTGAGGAGCATGGAAAATATGTTCGTGGTTGCTGATGAGAAAGGCAAAAGGTGGCTGGTGGTGGGTACGATGTAGTGAGAGAGAGTCGGAGGAAGAGAGGCTCGCATGGCAGCGGTGACGCGACGATTGTGCTTGGAGGACACACTGCCTGTTTATTGGTAGTACATATGTGTTGAGCACGATGGGTCCGTCAACCAGCTCGCCTCCTTGATCCTCCACCCCTCATACGCCAACCCCACCCCCACCACCCCTACCCACAACCACTGCCAGTTTTTTTTGTCGGCTCCCTCTTGCGTAGGCGCAGGTCTGTCTGGGCTGTTGTCGCTTGGGATAAGAGGACGCGAGCGAATGATTCAGCAGAAGGACAGTGCTTTCTTCCATCGCCAACTGAAACGGCTTTTCAAACATAGAGATGTCCTGGTGAAACCTTTCACCATGCTCATCATTAATTGCGCCAAGGTTGGGGGGGAAAAGAAGTCCTAGAATTGCGAGATCCTGAAAGTGTAGTTTAAAACATATTGCAACCGTATATCACGAAAAGCATTCACCATTTAAACTACAAGTATTCATGAGTTTTCAGCTTTCTTCATTTCCAAGAACCTGAGGCACACTGATTGGAATGCTAGCCAGGCCGCTTTTTTTCCTTCTTACACTTTCCTATCTAACTCTTCATCTCGAAAGGCTGCTTTAATTTGGCTATTAAAAAACCCTTCATTTATTATTTGGCACCTCACTTAATTTGTGAATTCTGTTTCTGAATGTAACGAATGCACAAATTTGTAAAAACAGTTTTGACAAATATTTCATCAAACCAGATATTAATGTGCCAAAGTGGAAGAAAGAACAAACTGCGGATTCACAAGCATTTCCTGTGATATGTTTTTGGTCCCAGGATTGAAATCATGTCTTCGAGGCCACTTTTTCCGAATGTAGTGATTTTTTCTGCCGCGGCTGTACTATTTGCAGAGGAAGCCAGCAGAATTTTGTATATCCATATTCCATGCCTGCTAATTCGTCCATATGATCTTCAATGGTCCCACACACATGTGCCATTCTAAATGTTTTATGATACTCAACTAGGATTAAGTATAGAACTCATAACCTTCGTACGATTCCTTTGTATTTGAAATATGCTTCAGGACAGACAAAAAAAAAACCATCGACGGCCACACATCACACACACACACACACCACACACACACGACATATATATATATATACCATAAATATATATATATATATATATATATATATATATACTATCATATTAATATAATACTATATTATATATATATATATATATATATATATATATACTATAGGGTTTTATAATCATATTTATTTAATTGTATTTTTATTATATATGTGGTAATAGGTAACAATTTTAGATTGTGATCAGTACACTTGGTGAGGCTTTTCTTATGCGAGTACGTTCGAGCCAAGTTCTGTGCGTAGAGTCGCTTGGGCGAAACTCTCTCTCTCTCTCTTCTCTCTCTTCTCTCGCTAATATACCTAATATATATATATATTTTATTTTTATATATTTATATACTATATATATATATATATATATATATTATATATATATATATATATATAATATAATAATATATATATTATATATATATATATATACTTATTATTTATATTTATTATTATTTAATCACGATGAAAAATTAAGTCACTGCGAGTGTTTATTTTTTCTCTTTTTTTTATATTTTTCCCCTGTTTTAGGTTTGGATAGTTAAGTTAAGTCTAACGCACACCAGCCTCCACCCTCTTACCCGTACACCCGCTACACCGCGCTACAACGCTTCAACCGCCCTCCAAAGTTAAGTAAAGTAAGCAAAGTTAAGTAAATTAAGTAAAGTAAGTAAGTTAAGTAAAGTTTAAGGTAATAAGTAAGTTAGATGAAGTCTGTAAGTTACGTAATTAACTAGCTTAACCTACCTAACTAACTTAACCTTCTCAAGAGCTTTTACAAATATTTCATCAAACCAAGTTTAATGTGCAGAGGTGGAAGAAAGACAAACTGCGGATTCACAAGTCGCCCTTCCTCATCCTCACTATGCCCTTTCCCTCTCCCGCGCCTCCCACAGCCTTGAAAATATCATGCTTGATGGCCATCCTTTCCGAATGAGTGATTTTCTTCTGTCGCGGCGTGTACCATTAACTGCAGATAGGAAGACAGCAGAAATTATTGTGATATCGCCTTTAACAATGACCGATTGAATAGATCCAAATGACCATTTCAGTCCCCACAATGAGCCATATATAAATGTTGTAATACTACAACTAGGAATTAAAGACTAATAGAACTACATAAACTTCTACCTTTCCTTTTGTATTTGTCCCCCACGAATATCGCTAACAGGACAGACGAAAAAAAACATTACTATAATATGGAGCCAGCACTGCTTTTTGTGAGACTAGTTTAGAGGAATCAAAATAAAAACAAAAGAACAGACAAAACTACATGCTGAAATTTAAAATAGTCAAGGGTGGCCAATGCCTGTCCCAATAGGCCATTAAGAGGGGCAGGGTGCACAGCGAGGTGATACAGAGGATGGTCGGCATGGGCGTGTTCTTGGCGGAGAGGAGGGGGGAGGTTGCAAAACTTCTCTGTCGGTCTCTCTCCCCTCAACCATCGCACCACCTAGTGGGTTACACGCGTTTCTGCTGATAGAGGTGTCCGAGTGCCCGTAGGGAGAGTGCCTGAAGGGAGCAAGCGCGGGGGAGGCAAATTCTAAGCTGTTCTTTTTTTTTTTTGGGCTACTGTGTATTTTGAGCTTTAGATTCTCGTCAAGTATCGTTTAAGCGCCTCCATGTGTGATTCATGATGTGAACATGTCATAAATGTTGATGTTTCAAAGTTCAGGATCTTGATACCCTGGTGTCAATGATCGGAGGGTCATACCTGAGCCGTCCAACAGTAAACTCATCGACCAGGAAGAACCATCTGATGAGCGAAACTAAAACACATTGCGCGTCACTGTATGTTATCGTGTAGGTTTGGATACTGGACACAATGTTTGATTTTGCAGAGAACCCTTCTGCTACTGTTCTCCAAACAGAACAGTAACCAATCCGTTACTGATTTGTCGGTCACGCCCAAATCAAGGTACAGCAAACTTTCTACGGTTACAAAGTTTTCCTTTTAACCGATTTCTCAGATTGCCTTGTAACAGTGAATTGCAGCCAATCATATACATATGACCCAGGAACTTATCTCTGGTCCCCAACTTTACATCCAAAGTACAATCTCATAAGCCTTTCAACTAATTGGTGAACAAAAGTACATTGTGCGTTTTAAATGGTAAGTTTCTCCCACACACATATCAAAAAATAGGTTAAGGCTATTTTAACACTGACGTGGCATTATAAAGATCTAGAAAGCATATAATATACTTTTGTTATTAATAATTAATTCTATATTACCTGTCACACGTAAATTTTGGAATATTTTAATAACCTGGAAAATTAGACATATTATATATATATATATATACTATTTTATATAGGTAGAGGGTACGGGTGAGGGGTAGTAGGGTATGATAGTATATATACTATATAATATGTAGGGCGCGATATAACTATATAAAAAAATAAATAATAGGGTGGGTGAGGGGTAGGGGTATATGTAAGTTTTATTGTTTAAGGGCCGTAGGGAATGTGAGTATATGGTATTTATTATGCACTCAGTGGACTACGTGATAGCTAACAAATCCTAGATGTAATTAGTTAGCCTCCTGGAGGATAAATACATAGTTGAGAATTTTCATGTCATGTCTGAGATGTATGTTGCAGAAGCGTTATGATTTAAGCCTACCCTCCTGTCAGTTACTGGTCACGAGTCTATCATTACCTTAATGGTGTTTATTTACACTCTAGAGGCTCTGCAGCCTCTATAGGGTATTAATAAAGAACGGTCTTAGTCCCGTATCAAAAACTGATGAGTTTATGGCCTAATTAAATATAGCAATTATACTCTAGTACTGTGTTTTTAATGATTGTAGATACCTGCTTCGGAAACGGCTTATCCCAATAGAGGTATATTATATAATTGCAAGATATATATGTTAAATAAAGCTAAGCCGCTCTTTTAGCGCTAATCACGCTAGGCGCACACACAATTATATAAAAAATCGACACTGTACTTTGTGCCTAAAAGGTGATTGCATGAGGCAAAAATTATTAGTTACGATAGTAGGTGCTAGGCAGTACCAACAGTTTAATGTTCAGGGCAAACTAGTACTCTCCTCGCTATGTCTGATACACCTTATTAAAAGTATATAATAAAGATATAATAAACAGAATCAGTTAGCTATATTACGAAAAAATAAATGGGAATCAACTCTTTTATATGATAAATTAAGAACAAGATTACGTCATAATATTAATTATATAATAACTTATATAAGACGATATAAAAAAAAAAATAATTAATCTATTAAAAAATAATTAAATAAAAAAAAAAATATAAAGTTTAATAAATAAATAAAATAAAATACTAATCCGTTTTCTTTTCAGATGGTAAAACGCCTAAAGTAAAGGTGTATTACATTAAAATGTAAGATAGTTTGCCTATCAACTAAATAGTAGAAGTTATTATTTTAGTGTGAAATTATATGTTTTAACTCTCATTCATATATATTATAGTATGTCTCACTGTCTTATCCTACATACTACCTAAACTTTTACAAAATATTTTGTACTCTACGTAAGGCGCGTGTAAGTTAATAGGCCACATACTTATAACGTATTAAACATTAAATCTTACGGAAATATCCTATTACAGTTGATAGTAAACAAACTTTGTCTAATAAAACGGAATATAATGTAAGTTAGCTAATCCACCAGATCTGGGTGTGTCAGCCTTTCGCCCAAACAAAATACACCCAGTGTCCTGAGACAAAGATTAAAGATAACCTTGTACAAGAATTAATGTGTATAGCAAAATAATGACTTCTTTCATATGCACAGATCTGTTCTTTTCATTGCAAAAATATACAAGAAACACTATTTTCATGTATGTTATAGGGATTCATATTAGTTACTCCCTAGGTCGAGCAGGATATTTAATGAAGGTGGAGGTGCCGCTGTATATAACCAACGGTTACATGCCTAATGGGGTAATGATGAGCCAGTTATAGTAAAATAATATGAAACTCGAATTAAGCCAGTCAGCTTGTCACTCTCTGCGTAGATAATAACTATTATTATGTATATTATTATCAATTAAGAACCCATTTTAAATAATAATTGTAATAATTAGTGAGTATATAATATTTTCTTATTATTATTAATCTTTAATAAACTTAACTACAAATAAATACTTTTATAAAATAAAAAAATTTTGATTAGTCCTTGTGATATAATATAGTCCATTAGAAGTAATTAATAGATAGTAAAATAATAATACTAAAGAACAGTGCGTTTTCGCTATTTCGGATGCTGTTTTATTAATTTTGTCTATTTTATATATATCAAGGTGATCTCTTCAATAGCGGCCAATTAATCATTTAAGAGATCAGTTTTTACATACTATAT
>JABUQX010049679.1:17500-27500 GCA_015478945.1 Trachelipus rathkii | reverse complement strand
TGTCTTTTATCATATATTATATTATATTATATTATATTATATTATATTATATTATATTATATTATATTATATTATGCCTATAGGGGGTACAACATATAATTATTTAGCGTCGCGTTAGAAAGGCGTTAATGCAGCTTATTAATCCCTCTTATAGATCGAACAATGTACTACTCACTGACCTTTTCAACTGGCGTTAACGTTACGTTAGAAAGGCGTTAACGCCAACTTTTTTACGATCCTTGTATATAGAAACAATGTATTACTACGTAAACCTTCGTAATACTGCCTTAGCGTTGCGTTTAGAAAAGGCGGTATTAACGCAGCTTATTAAGCGCTCGTATAGATAGAACAATGTACTCACTGACCTCCGTAACTGGCGTTAACGTCACGTTAAAAACGTGGCGTTAACGCAGTTTCTTAGGGCTTATATAGATAGAACAATGTACTACTCACTGACCTACGTAACTAGCTATAAGGTCACGTTAAAAGAGCGGCGTTAACGCTTGTATTTTTTTTTTTTTTTAAGTTCACACCTCACGGGCATAGCCCTATTCAAGGAGGGGAACTTCCCTAGGTAATTTCTACCTAGGATCAGAACTAGGATTCGAACCTGCGACCTTGCCATGCGACTCCGTCGCTCTACCTTTTGTGCCACGGTAGCGGTATAGATCGTCGCTCTACCGTTTGTGCCACGGTAGCGGTATAGATAGAACAATAAATTACCCCACTGACCTTTTCAACTAGTTAGCGAGCGCGCTTCATTTTAAGATCATATAGTAACGATAACATAATATTTGAAAATCTTGAACATTTTCGATTAAAGCGACGACATTTTTTACAATATATTAAAGACATTCATTACCACAAATGTTCATCTAGAGTATTCTTTCTCATTCATCTGTAAATTTTAATATTTTTAAAATGTTTGGAGACAAATGCGACTTTCTTTTTGCGTTGAGAGACTAAAAAAAAAAAAAGAGTCACAAGAATTTTTATTGTAGTCAGTTTTTCGTATTATTCATTTATGACTATTTTTATAAGCAGAATTTAGATGGTGGTAATTGGCTGATAAATTGGCTATAAAAACTCGTTACAAAATATGCTCACACATACACACCTATATATATAATATATATATATATATATATATATTAATATATATATATATTATATATATATATATAATTATAATATATATATATATATAATATATTATAAATATATTATTATATATATTTATAATTATATAATATATTTAATATATATATAATTGCCTCTAGTCTTAATCTTTCAGATTCTATTCTAGCTGATCTGGATAGAATTTCCCGGTGGGGCCGTCTCAACCTTGTGAAACTCAATTCTTTAAAACCCAACTTCAGCAAATCTCCTCTGTAAGACATTCCTTTCTAACCTTCCTATTTCTTTCGATGGTTCCTCGTCTCTATCTGCTGACAAATATAAAACATTGTTGGCCTTAACAATAAAACAAAAAAATGTCGTTGAACGCTCAACAACAAATGGTTGCTACGGGCGCCTCAAAGAAGCTGGAGCTCTGGTCAGCACTGGGTGACTTTCTTTTCTTCTTTTCAGATGCTCCAACTATACAAGAGTCTCGTCCGCCCATGTATGGAGTACTGCTCTCATATCTAGGGGGGGCTCTGGCTTCACCGACTTTTGGACAGGGTCGAGTCCAAAGTGCAAAAGGCTTATAAAATTCTTGTACTTTGGCAATTCACTGCCCCTCTATCATGCTACGCGATGTTTGGAGTCTTTGTCTCTTCCTATAGCCTACCCAGCGGCAAGTGCCTCGAGGTATTGACCCTCGCCTTCCACCACCTTTACGACCTTTTTAATTATTAATTATTATATTATTATTATTATTACTTATTATTATTATTATTATTAATTATTATTATTATTATTATTATTATTATTATTACGTATTTTAGGGATTGAGTCATATTTTTCCCCTGCCCTAATAGTTATTTAATAAAATAACTTTCCCTACAACCTAATCTTGGGTAACGATAATTTATAGTCATAATTGGGAATTTTTTTTTTTAAAATTAACAATATTATTTTTATTATTATTAAAAAATGTGTTGCTTATTGGTAAAGGTATTATTATTCAAAGGTAAACTAGGAAAGAAACCTGTTTTTTGAAAACAAGTTTCTGAAAATGTTTAATTTGTTTTTTGAACAAAGTTTCTGAAAATGTTTATCTTTTTTTTTTGAAAACATAGTTTCTGAAAATGCTTAACGCTTTTTGAACACAAAATTTCTGAACATGTTTACTCGTGCTTTAAAACAAAGTTTTGGTTTGAAGAATTAACCTGTGTTGTTTGAATACAAATTTCTGACAAAATGTTTAACTTTGTTTTTTGAAAATAAAGTTTTCTGAAAACGTTTGCTCACAAATGTAGAAGAACAAGCATAAATTCATATCAGAGACACAATTCAGTAAAATTTGAAAAGTTAGGTGGTGGTGTTATATTATAGGCCATTATATTGTTCATGCAGATGCATAAGTGGCATCCCTCTATTTCCAAGTTGCACATAGAGCTGTTACGTTTCCCCATTTGGTGATTCCAAATTGGTTAGCAAGGTGTTTAAAATTTTTCCCTTATTTTAAAATGTCCAAGATAGAAGGAAAATTGAGCTTCTTGACATTTTTTTAAATAGTCATGTCACAATTTGTGCTATTCCAGGAGTTAAAGGGAGGTTAGCGATTGTAACTCTAGACTGGGGTTTAAACTTTAGAACTGAGTCTTTTTAATATATATATATATATATATATTATATATTATATATATATATATATACTATAAATATATATATATATATATAATATATTATATATATATTATATATATAATATATTATATATATATATATATATATATATATATATAATATATATATATATATATTATAGGTGATGTTTTAAAACCGACAAACTATCATCGATCATATCTCAAAAACTACAATTGCTACAGGGGAAAGGAATACATTGTTGGAATCTTGGCAAAATTTTAGGGCGGAAAATGTAAAAAAAAAAAAAAAAAAAAAAAATGAAAAAATGAAAAACAAAATCATATCTCAAAACTACAATAGCTACAGCGAAAAGGAATAGATTTTGGGATCCTTGTAAAATTTTAGTTTAGGAAATGTTAAAAAAAAAAAAATAATAATAAATAAAATAAATATGCTATTTTTTTTTTTTAGGAGCGGGGACATAATATATTATATATATATATGATATTAATATATATATATATATTATTATATATATATATATATATATATATATATATATATAATATATATATATATATATATATATAATATATATATATATATATATATATATATATATATATATATTTATTTGGTAAAGGTATTACACGGCAAATGGTAGGGGGCTCGAGCCGACGGGAAACACAGGGGGGGACGTTTTTCATATCCCCGTAGGGGAGGGCGGAGGAACCCCCGCGACACCAAAATACCAAGAGCGGGGTTCCGGAGACCCTCCCGGAGGGGGAATAGTCCTACCCCTAGTTCCCCGGAAGGCCGAGAGCCAGCCCGACTCCTGCCATCGGTGCGGTATAACCCTTGGGGGTATTCTTTAGTAAAAGAAAAAAAGCAAATTTAATAGAAAGTCTATTTATTTCTAACGAGTAACCAATAAAAGGTTTCTAAATAGGCTGCTCTAATCATATTACTATAATATATTATTAAATAAATATTTTTATTTTTTTATTTTTTTTACAATTTTCCTATCTTTAAATTTTACCACGAATTCCAAAATGTATTCTTTTTGATGTAGCTATTGTATTTTTGAGATATATTTTTTTTTCTTTTTTTTTTTTTTTTTTTTTTTTTTTTTACATTTTCCGCTAAAATTGGACCAGCATTCCAGCAATGTATTCCTTTTCCCTGTGGCTTTGTAGTTTTTGAGATATGAATTTTTATAGTTTCGCTCTAAACCAATTATCACATATATATTATAATATATATATTATAGTATATATAGTATATTATATATTATATATATATATATATTATATATATATATATATATATATATATATTTATATATATATGAGAATCTGCCGCAGAGAGAGAGAGAGAGAGAGGAGAGAGGAGTGAGAGCGAGAGAGTGAGAGAGAGAGAGAGAGAGAGAGAGAGAGAGGGAGAGAGAGAGGAAGAGAGAGAGAAGAGAGAGAGAGAGAGAGAGAGAGAGAGAGAGAGAGAGAAGAGAGAGAGAGAGAGACGATGAAGAGAGAGAGAGAGTATATTTAAATTTGACTGTTTAATATAAATTAATTAAGAGCTTTCAAAGCATTACCCCGTTGTGTACTGTATTAATCTTTTGTTAAGGAAGCCATTTGGGTTTATAGGATTGCTTTCTTTAAATCCATTTAAATTTTAAAATATTTAATTCATTATTTTTATTAAATCCATTTTTGAGCAAGAGTTGCCAGATTATTATGAAAGAATTGCCGAGTTTGCCAGCTCATTTTTTTTTTTAGTAAATCTTAAAAATTAGGAGTAATGTGGGTGAGATCGTTAAAAGGATTAAGAGTAACGAGTTTTGTTCCTTTAATAAAATATAAATATTTAAAATATATATACTTTTAAATTACTGATTAGATTTAGGATGTTTAAATTTTTAATATTTTAACTTAAAAATATTTTTCAATATTAAAAACTCTTTCTTTTTTATTACCATATCTTTAATGGAGATCTTTCTAGTATGTTTCTTCCTAGAATCTGCAAAGCGAATCGATCCAGAGACTTTCACTACGCAATTTCATCACTTAATTGTTTGAATTTTGAACCACAATATTAAAACCTTGGTAAAAGTTACTTAACGCCCACACGGTAATACTGTAAATTAGTAAATGTACTGTATATCAAACTAAAGTTTAAATAAAATTAAACATTTTTAGGGGCGAAATGAAACCTATTTAAAACCAATAAAAATAATTTATTGCTTGTTTTAGGATCTAGTTTGTTGAGCGACATTCTTAATTGAATAAAATATATTGAAAATAAGGTGTAGTGCGGTCAACCGTAAAAGAAAATGATATTTTAAGGGCAAATAAAACTTTCTTTATACGAAATGAAATTTTTTCCCTAGGGGTGACCTGACCTGACCTAACCTAACCTCATTTCACCCCTAGAACATAGGAGGAAAAAAATTCGTTTCGCCCCCAGAACATCTATTTATGTATCATAGGGGCTACCTGCGAAAAAAAATTTGATCCGACCTCCCATTCCGTGTGGCCGTTAAGTAACTTTGTCCTAAAACCTTTAATAGACATACAAAAATATAAATATGGACAACACCAGGAATGAGGTACCGGTAAAAAAAATTGCAGCCTCCAGCTCCGGCTCCACTCTCAAAAAAACATCGGCTCCGGCTCCAGCTCCAAACCCCTTTATTTTATGGTAAAATAAAATTTCTTGCTCCGGTTCCACCCCCAAAAAAAAATCGGCTTCGGCTCCATCCGAGATATTTTAAAGTTCAAAATTTAAAAAGTTATTTAAATATAAAATATGAAATTTAAGTCCTGTTCGATTACATATATAATATCGCAAAGTCGTCTTCTTTGCAAAAAAGATATTCATCCGCTGCCAGTCAGCCAGTCAGCCAGTCAGCCAGTCAGCCAGTCAGCCTACTCGCATCTTCCAGAATTCACGAAATCGAGAAAGAGAAAAAGTTGCGCATGTTTGTGACGTTGAAAAGCTAAAACGGTTTCGGAAACGATCAAAAGTGAGACTATGTGAACATACATCCAGCATTCGGGCGTTCGAAACGCAGCCTATTCAGGCATATCAAATGAATTTTTATAATTTATAAGTTGATTCCTGCCAATCAAATAATTTTGAAATTAACAGGAGCTTTTCCAAAATCGTCGAACAAATAACACAAACCCATTATAAAAAATTATTATAATATATAATATATATATTATATATATATATATTATATATATATATATAATTATAATATTTAAATAAATATATATATATATATATAATATATATATATTATATATAATATATCACGTCAGGTTCGCGCCCTTTCCGGATAATGACCGCCAATATAACCAGTCGTAAGAAAAGAAAACATCTAATAAAAAAGGAACACTCAATACAACAATCGGTCACTTTGCTTTTCACCTCAATAAATAATTAGTGGAAACTCTCTTCCCCTCACACAATTCGTGTGTCCTTTATATATATTATATATATTATACTATATATATATATAATATATTATATATATATATAAGTATATAATATATATATATATAATATATATATATATATAATATATATATATATATATATATATATATATATCTATAATATATATATATATTATATATATATATATATATATATATATATTATATATAATATATGTGTGTAGGTGTGTGTTTGTGTGTTTGTACGATGTGGGGGGGGAGGTGTTTGAAGAAAATTAGGAGGAAATAAGAAGTAAGATTATGTCTACCTTTACCAGTTGGGAACATGAAGGATAAATCTTAGCTGTTGAGTCTCCTTAGAGTAGGCTGTATGCGGAACTCAGGAGTGTAAAAAGAGTGCAAAAGATTTGTTTTATAGTGATATTGATATAAGAGTAAAAAAAATTTGTTATAAATTGATATAAGAGGCCAAAGTTCGGTCAAGAGAGAGAGAGGAGCAGAGAGAGAGAGAGAGAGAGAGAGAGAGAGAGAGAGAGAGAGTATTGAGAGAGAGAAGAGAGAGAAGAGAGATAATGTGAAAAGTAGATAGGATGAAAACCCTGCAGATTTAACCCTTTCAACAAGAGTGTGTGTGTGTGTAGGGGTGTGTGTGTGTAACTACCTCAGATATGTAAGGGTATGTTATACACGACGGCATAACATATATCAATAAGCGATGAAGCAACTGGGTGGCGTAATGAATTTCCAAGGCAGTCTGGAAATACCTTACCAATTTGAAGTTTGCTACAAGAAAAACTAATAAAGAAAGTTTTTAGTTTAGTTCTATATTTGGGAATTGAATTTAAATAGCGTTGAAAAGTCATTTTCCCCCTGCCCCAATTAAAATTACGAAAAAATAGTGATCAGAGTGTTTTCAAAGTCAACACTCTCTTAGTATCACTATGTGAAGTTGACTTTCAAAGATAGCATTATAAAGGAATATTAATAGATTTAAAGATATGAACGCGTTGTCGTCTTCAGCAAGAAGAGATACTTGGAAAGTAAATGAGAGGAAGAAAGATTTGGAAAA
Source organism: Trachelipus rathkii (assembly GCA_015478945.1). NCBI lineage: Eukaryota > Metazoa > Arthropoda > Malacostraca > Isopoda > Trachelipodidae > Trachelipus > Trachelipus rathkii. Next base: position 20,213 of record JABUQX010049679.1, on the reverse strand, counting down.
TAAGGCTTGTTAATGGGTCTCACGCCACAGATAAAGGACTCATCGAAGTGACGAAAGCTTGGAAGACCAGGAGTCAAGAAAAAGGAAGTCAACGGTGTGCTCCTCAAGAAAGCCATACTTTCAATCGGATACAAGATTAAAAGAATTTAGATGTTAACAATTCTTCTCGTTAATTATAAATTCGAAACCTTTGAAAGAATGAAAGCTAAATTGATAACACCATAGTTAAATGGTTTAGAGGTGTTTCCTTATTTCTACACAGGATTCTGCACTCCCCACAGAAAGGAACGATGGAAGAGTAAAGAGAGATACACAAAGCACTTTAACAAGGCAGGAAGGGATCTCCATAAAACAAGTTTTAAGAACCATAGGAGGGACCATGAGGACCATACACCTTAGTTTTAAGCTCAGAAAGAGAGAGTAGAAATAGGATATTAGAATAAATACAACGCTAGACACAAATAAATCAGGAGAAGGGTGAAGGAGGAGGAATACCTCCTGAATAGCAGGTGGGAGCAGAAACTCGGCTATAGCTAAAGGTAAAATAGCAGTTATTCTGTCAGGAGAAACAAGAGGAGGGGAAAAAGAGGAAGAAGTAATTTAGGAATTGATTTTTTTTGCAAAAATTGATAAAAAGAGTGAGGAAGAGGAATTTGAAAGATTATTATACTATTATAAAAGAGTTTTTAATTTCACGGAGAATAAAATTTTCGCGATTCATAATAGCATAGTAGCATAAGTAGCATTCATAAGTAGCATGGGTTTCCCGAAATTGAAGACGAAAGTAATTATTGATGGTAGCGATCCTGAGGAATAACCATAGGACAATCAGAGCATAGCCATAGTTTATTAGTTTTATTTAAAGGAAAATAATTTAGACTCCATTATGCCAGAGAAAATCAGCTCGGTTACGCGATCTGCCTAGTTCAATGAATCCCTCTCCACAGAAACAGCGATCATTTCAGGGGGAATGAATGAAATGCAACCATAAGTCTGACCTCTAAGCAGCTCCGACTTGACTTTTCAGAGGAAACCTAGATGGGTATGATTAAGATATAGAGATAAGAAGGGATGATTGGAAGAACTCGGAGATGGAAAGAGTATAACATCATAAAGGAAAGGATTGCAAGTTTAAAGAAGTTCTATTGTGTTTGGTTTGTCTCCAAGATGATCTATAATATAGGTAGGAAACTGTACCATCTGCTCGAGATGAGATTATTGTGGATAGTGAAAAATAGTAAGCAACTTCTTCACCAAAAAAACTTGATACTTTGAAGAAAGTCATTGACAGTGGTGAAAATAGAAATCCACATGCATTGTGATTTTCTGATAAAGGAGACAACGAAAGATTTTGGCCTATTTTGGTGTTTGAGTACTCGAAAAATATAGGATAGTCAGTTAAGTTAAGGAGCAGGACACGTTAATATTTAAGTTGCAGGTGGACAAGAGAGCCTTAGCCATATAGTAGAAAGTTCAAAAGACTTCAAATCTTAGGTATGAGAATAAAAAACTTTGCGCACATAAGTATATAACCCGTCTATGATTGAAAATTGAAGCTAGAGATAATATACTATATATATATATTATATAATATATATATATATATATATATATATATATATATATATATATATATATATATAAATTATTTTATATATATATAAATATAGTATTATATAAATTATATATATATATATATATATATATATATATATATATATATATATATAATCCACCCCCTTTCCCAGATTGGGGGTGAGGTGCCTCGGATATACCGGAAACAGAAAAGTAGTGGAAGAACGTGTCAGAAGTTGAAAAGAAAGCCCACCACCATCTTATAACCCTTAAGATGAGACTCGTCCCAGTCAGAATAATCCACTATAGGGTTTCACGAGAATGTGGCTGACCCTCACTGTGGTATCTCGTCAATATCCCCACACATCTATTATGCAACTTTCTTCTTCAGCCATTCATTTACTAACTCAATCCACTCTCTCTTCGGTCTCCCAGCCTGTTGATTCATACCACACTCTCCACTATACATCCGCTTAACCAACCCACTGTTATCCATCCTTTTCAAATAACCACACCATCTCAATGTACTCTCGTTTATTCACTCATTTACACATTTCTTCACACCAACAGACTCCCTAATGTGTTCATTCCTCATTTTATCAATTTTTGTCACACCTAACACGCCCCTAAGATTTTTCATCTGAACACATTGCAACTTAGATCTATACCTCTTATTCCAGACCATAGTTTTACTACTATACATTACCACAGGTAACAACATATCCTCAGGCAAAACCGTAAAGCGGGCAAAACTCCCAAGAATTTTTTTTTTTCCCCTTTACATCTACCAAGGGATTTAAATTGCAGCCAGCCCATCTTTCTGCCATTCACATACTTTCCTACTACAGTCCTGCAATCTCCGTTCCCTTTTTCATCCAACATATATCCTAAATATTTAAACTCAGACACTTGTTCCAGTTGCTCGCCATTTGACATAACTTCACACCACGGACTCCCCTTACATAACCTTACTCTTATCTACATTTAATTTCAAACCCCTCCTTTTACACACCCTGTGAAATACCTCTGTTATTCCTCTCAAACTCTCTTCAGATTCGCCACAAAAAATCTAATCATCCTCATATAATAAGTAGGGCACCCTCCACCATCTTCAATTCTCCATCATTCTAATACTTTC
>JABUQX010049679.1:0-2500 GCA_015478945.1 Trachelipus rathkii | reverse complement strand
AATAATAATAATAATAATAATAATAATAATAATAATATAATAATAATAATAATAATAATAATAATACATAATAATATAATAATAAATAAATTGATAATAATATAATAAATAATAATAATCAATAATAATGATAAAAACAATTATAATACATAATAATAATAATAATAATAATAATAATAATAATAATAATAATAATCAATAATAATAATAATATCAGTGAGTTTTTAGGTCAAATTTTCAATTTGTACTAGTTATAGGGTTGCTGACCACTAATAATAATAATAATAATAATAATAATAATAATAATAATAATAATAATAATAATAATAATAATAATAATAATAATAATAATAATAATAATAATAATAATAATATAATAATAATAATTATAATAATAATAATAATTAATAATAATAATAATATAATAATAATAATAATAATAATAATAATCATCATACCTTTCTTATAAGAAACATACTCAAATAATTCTATTCTTTCAACTTAAAACTAATTAGTAATAATAATAATACAATAATTATAATAATTATAATAATAATAATAATAATAATAATAATAATAATAATAATAATAATAATAATTATAATAATAATAATGTCCTAAATGAATGATAAAAAGTATAAAAGAAAGAAATATTAATATAATAAGCAACTTGAAACAACCCGATATGATCATAAGAATGAAAAATAGTTTTTCAAGTAATAATAAATTTGAGCATTTATTTTACTCTACTACAAACAATTAATAATAATAAAAAAAATACTTATTTAAATAATGTTATTTGCTTTCTAATAGAACTAGAGTTGATCGAGCATTGGAATTTTTTGCACCGCACCGCACCACACCATAACACTCTACAACAACAGTTATTTTTTGTTCACCGCACTGGAGGACCGCACCTTATATTTTTAAAATGTCAAGACATCGAGACACTGTAATTGTGTGTCTTACCGCACCAAAATGAGCGCATCCCCCCCAAGCAGCGCACCGCAGCGCACCGCACCGCACCGCACCGCACCGCACCACCGCACCGCACCGCACCGCACCGCACCGCACAAAGTGTGTCAGCCAACTCAAATATAATCACCAAAATGTATATAATACATTTATAATACAAATATTCTTACAAAAAATGTCCTTCATTTAATCCGTATTAATTTTCAAAGAATACATTAATGATAAAAATATACAACAAATATAAAATCTATTATTAATATTTTATCTCATATAACACATCTATAATATAAATATTATAAAAAAATAATAAACTAATAAAATAATTATTGAAATACTATGATGATAATAGTATTTTACATGAAAATTAAAATATATAATTAATATACCAATGAAATAAAACATTTATATATATATATATATAATAGTAAAGTTATGTGTATTCATATACTGTAGTCTATTGTACGTATGATATAATTTCTCTTAATTTTATACTACAGTACGCGGTAGGAGAGGTAAGAATTGTTAGCATGAGCTTTGTGTCAGTAATATATATGATATATTATATATATATATATATATATATTTAATTATAATAATATATAAATAATATATATTACATATATATATATATATATTATATTATTATTATATATATATTTATTATATATATAATATATATATAATATATATATATATTATGATATATATATATATAGTAATATATATATACAGAATATATAGATATATAATATATATATATATATATATATATTAAAAAAAGAATCATTAATAAATATAAATGAAACTTAATGAAAAATTCTTAAGTTAATAAAATTTAATACATGCTCTAATTAAAAAGGCCTTTTAAATGCCTTTAAGGAAAGTCCTAATTAATATCGCATTTCAAATTTAATTAATAATTAATTATAATAATGGGCCTTCTGAAATCTCATTAACAGGATTTTTGCTAAAATTATTAAAGAATATTATATATATATATACGTATAACGTATATATATATTATATATATATCTATATATATACGTACTATACATATATATATATATATATATTATATATTAATATATATAGATATATAATATATATAAATAACTATATATATATATATATTATATATATATATATAGATATATATATCAGTATATATCTATCTACATCCTCCGCGCCCTCGCGCCCGCGCTGCTCTCTCGACTACGCTTATTAGCTTTAAGCGTTCTAGTCGAGATCTAGGACACCTCATAACTCACTCACGTCCGTGTCGAGAAATCTTATATGATCTCTATAGCTTAACTGCCACACACGTAAGTCGATCTCATACTGTTCCGCGAATAGTTACTATAACCGTTAGCGCATCCCTGGTAGACGCATATAGAACGTGACTCACGTGAGGTCTACCTCCCTATTATATATATATATAATTAAATACTATATATATATATATATATATATATTATATAATATATTATAATATATATATATATATATATATATAATCTCTCTCTCT
>JABUQX010049678.1:22500-27218 GCA_015478945.1 Trachelipus rathkii | reverse complement strand
ATATATATATATATATATATATATAATAATATATATATATTACTATATATAATTATAATTATATATATATATATGAAAAAACATATATAATATATATATATATAGGCAACATATATATATATATATATATATATATATAATAGTATATATATATATATATATATATATATATATATATATATATATATATATATATATATATATATAGGTGGGCACGATAAAGAAAAATGTTATCGCGATAACCGATAAATCGATAACGAAAACCTAATCATCGATAACCGATATCTGATAACTCGTGATAAAAAATATCGCCGATAAGGCGATAACCGATAAATCGATAAATCCAAATTTTCATGTATTTCATTTTATTATAAATAAAGTGTTTAAAAAAAAAACACGACTTTGGTTTTTTAAGAAAATGTTAAAAATAAATTTATTACATCTTCTTTTCACCTATTTTATAGATTATAATATAAAATTTTCAGTTTTCTTTACTGACACGTACCCAGAAAATATGAGAATGTTGCTACTTGCTTTATATAACTTGTAAAACTTTGGATATCTTTTTAAACAAATTTAATTTTTTTTCCCTTTGCTTCTCAGTGTTTTTTTTTTTAATAAAATATTATTTTCTAATTTATGCTCTGATGTTATAGATTCTATAATGTATGTAAAAAATTGCCAAAGATAAAGGTTAATAAAGGATTTGAAAATAATTAGTTAATTACAATTTAACAAATACAAAGTTCTGGCCTTCTGCAGTATTTGTATGTTCCCCTTCATAAACATGAGCATATTAAAGTTTTCATCTGACAGAGAATTCCTCTTGGAGTATATATATATATATATATATATATATATATATATATATATATATATATATATATATACTATTATAATATATATATATATATATATATATATATATATATATATATATATATATATATATATATATATATATATATATTATAAACGGCTTTAGTATTAAACACTATTGCCAAGCTTTCATGTTAGCTTTAATAAAAGAATTAATAAAAACAACTTTAATGTAAAATGATGAAGAACCCACTCCCAGGCCCAGCACCTCGACGAGTCAAGATATGGGTCCAGATTTCGGAGCTAGCGTTTCAGTAGATGGCAGTCACGAAAATGACATTGGTAGATACGTTGGACATTCATCTATGATTTCGACTGAGAAAAAGCAGTTACTGAAAGAGTGTTGGATTCCACCTAAGACCTATAATTTTTTTGAAGATACCCACTTAAAGAATTCAATTATGAATGGTTGGAGACATATTCACCTTGGTTGACATACTCCAGGCACCTAAAGGGAGCATTTTGCAAGTTTTGTATTTTATTTCCACCAAATAAAAGTTTGTTCAGAGGTGGTCCTAGGCTCTTTAACAATAAGACCTTTCACTAAATATAAAGATGTTCATGCGGTTTGTAAGGGACATACAAACACAGAGTGGTATAAAACTGCTGTTGAAGATGCAATATTGTTCCTACAGGACGTGCCTGTAGACATCCAAATTAACCAGCATTCAAAGAAAATCATAGAAGAAAAAAAATATTATTCTCAATAATTTCATGTGTGACATTTTCTTGTAAGCGCGATTTACCGCTTCGGGGTAAGCATCATGATGAGGGAGTGTTGCAAAATTTGTGCCGTTTACGAATAGATGCCGGAGATCAGTCATTGAAAAGCCATTTTGAAAAGGGGAAGAAAAATGCCACATACCAATCAGTTCAGATTCAGAATAAAACATTTCTCTATGTGGTACTACTATAAAGGAAAGCATCGTTAATAAGGTAAAGAAAGCATGCACGTATAAGCAGCAGATGAAACCGCAGATATTTCTGGAAAGGAACAATTTCCATACTGTTGCGTTATTTCGACAAAGAATCCGATAAAGTCAAAGAGGAATTTATAGGCTTTGTAGAACTAAAAGCGCTTGACCATTGCGAAAGCCATTGACGATTTTGTCACGACCGAAGAACTGGATCCCGAGAAATGCGTGGGCTTGGGTTTCGATGGCTGTTCTACGATATCTGGCAAAGAAGAAGGTGTCCAAGCAATATTGAGGAAAAAGTATAAAAAAGCATTGTTCTTTCATTGCTCTTCACACAAACAAAATTTAGTAGTAAATGATTTGAACACAATACCAGAAATCCGCAATACTGTGGGAACTATAAAGGACATTATTACGTTTTTTCGCGAGACGGTCTTGAGAAAAAAATTAATGCCAAACATCCCAAGCCTATGCCAGACCAGATAGTCTGAACAACACAAGTGCATCAGAGTGTTTAAGGAGCATTAGAAATTAGAATTAAAATTAGAAAGCATTAGAAATCCTTTCCATTGAAGGATATACCGCCACAAGAAAAGCGCTTTTCAGTTGCATTCAGAGGCATGTAGGTCGTCATTCATCACGACTATGATATTGCTCGCGAAATACTCTGCGATGTTAGATCCAGTTGTAAATGCTCTCCAATCTAAGGCCTTGGATATCGTCAAAGCCTCGCAGCACATTCAACATATTGTGGAAATGGTTAGGAGCCATCGGAAAGGTGAAGGAAAAATCATCGATGAAGTGTTAAAAGAAGTTAATGAAATCGCCGAGCAACTGGGACTTGATCTGAATATACCACGAGTTTTTTGGTAGGCAGCAGCACCGCAGCAACCATCCAGCAACAAATCCCACGGAGTAAGATCCTTAATAACTCCGTATCTGGATTTTATAACTTCTTCTTTGGAATTACGGTTTTCTACTGAAAATACACCTGCTTATGCATTGACATATCTACATCCTTTCAACATGCTACTCATAACAATCGATGAGTTAAAAGAAAAGACAGCTTCATTTTATAGTTTTTACCACTTAGAAGGCATAGAAGAAGAACTAGAACTTTGGTACAAAATTTGGAAGGACAAGAAACTGAGTAGTGAAGAACTAAAAGATCTTGTTGTCTCCCAAGTCTTAAAGGAGACTGAACCTTTCTTTCCGTCGACGAAAAAGGCTTTGATGATACTACTCGCCCAACCATGCACCACCAGTACAGTAGAACACTCTTTCAGTACTCTGCTAAGGATCAAGACTTGGCTGCGAAGTACTATGGAAGACGACAGGTTAAACGGACTGGCTATGATGAGTGTACACAGAAAATTTGTGTTTGACAATTATGATTATTTTATTCAAACAGTAGTTGATAAATTTGCGTTGAACCAAAGGAAATTACTTTTTAATATCAATTTTGCAACTGCTCTATATTGTGAATTTTCCATCATTGGATATTGTATTTGATATTCTATTGTATTAATAAAATAAATTTTTTAAAATATTAATCATTTAATTATCCATAAAAATGTTTCTAGTTATGTCTTCTTTTCTTATATAAATATATATATATATATATATATATATATATATATATATATATATATATATATATATATATATATATATATATATATTATATATATATATATATATATTTATATATTTTTTTTTATATATATATATATATATATATATATATATATATATATATATATATATATATATATATATATATATATATATATATATATATATATATATATATATATATATATATATATATATATATATATATCCTGCGGGGTGATTGGGGGGCCTTGCGTCGCTTCTACGCTAACTATAATTGGAATGACTGCTCCTCTGACGCTTCGGCTTCTGCACTAAGGTGGGGCTGTAATCGTTGATTGACAGGATGAGCAGGTTCATTCCTTCTTCGACAATCTTTCTCCTCATAATCCATGGTTCGATCATTGCCTGTTCTCTGGCCATTGGCGCAGAAGACAGCGCTTATCGGGAGTGGAAAAATTCTCTTTCTCCTATCACTCTCGCTAATTTTCATTCAGCTAGAAATCGTTGCAGGGATACTCTTCGACGAGCAAAGCGGGCTTTCATCAAACGAAAGTGCGCTAACCTCCTTGGTTCTCCTACTGACAAATCTTTCTGGCCTCTTACCAAAAACATCTCTAACAACTTCTGTAAATCTGCCTTTCCTCCTCTTATTCGATCTCATGGCTCTGTTGCTAACTCTCCAACTGAAAGACCAATCTCTTCGGCCTCCTATTTTTCTCTAACTCAACCCTGGAGAATTCTGGCATTCCTCTTCCTCCACCTTCTCCTCTCAGGTGTAATATGTCTTTGCCTTTGATTACATTTGATCGGGTGCATGGGCTCCTGAGATCTATGAGCGTTAGGAAGGCGGTAGGCCCGGATGGCATCCCTCTCCGAGTTTTGAGGGAGTGTGCTTCCGTGCTGGCCCCTCCCCTCGTTCAACTATATTCTCTATGTCTCAATACTAACACTTTCCCTCAGTGTTGGAAGCACGCACATGTCCATCCTATTCCGAAATAAGGAAGCCGCTCTGATCCTTCTACCTATCGCCCTATAGCTCTCACCTGTATTATATCTAAGATCTTTGAAACCTTTCTTAACTCTCACTTCTTAGACCATCTGGAATATCATTCTCTTCTTTCCGATCGCCAGTACGGCTTTCGGCGTTCGAGGTCTACTGGTGATATACTTTCCTATTTAACCGATTTATGGTTTTCCGCCCTTAGGAACTACGGGGAGACTTGCGTGGTGGCGCTTGACATATCCAAAGCATTTGACCGGGTATGACACGCGTCACTGCTCTCCAAGCTCCCCTCCTTTGGGTTT
>JABUQX010049678.1:10000-17500 GCA_015478945.1 Trachelipus rathkii | reverse complement strand
TGGTTAGTATAGTTGCAAAACAAAAATCTTTAAAAATAAAAATGTCTGCAAGTAATTTATTTAACAAGTCAACTATGCAATTATTTTAAAAATAATTAAAATTTTTACTGATATTGTTAGAAGGAACGATTGCTTGTTGTAATAAACTCTATATTTTAAGATCTACTTATAAGGATGCTCCGATTGTCCGGTTCCAGTCGAAATGATCGGCGAAGCTCCCGCCGCATGATAAAATATTGTAAATCAGGTCGAAAATCCGGCGACCAAATCTTTTTTTCGTTTTAAAATATATATTTATATATATATATAATATATAATATATATTATATATATATAATATAATATATATATATATATATAATATATATAATATATATATATATATATTATATTATATAGATAATAATATATATATATATATATTATATTATATAATATTATTGTCGGATGTACCACGTTGCTTCCCTCAAACGTTCACATCCAACAATCTATCTTTCTCCATTTGTTTTACACAAACAATGTCAAGCAAAGAACGATCACCGCTCTCATTGATAACCCATGCATGTATATTGGTGAATACTTCTTTTAATTAATAAAAGGAGTATAGACCCATGCATGTATATTGATGCATACCTTTTAATTAATAAAAGAGTTATAACCATGGCATGTTATATTGAGCATACTCCTTCAATTAATTAAACCCAAGGTGATTCCTATTATCAACCTCTTTGGCTGCTCACAATTAGAATAAATTTACATAACACATTTTTCATATTTCATGTTCTTTTTCAAATTCATATATATATTATATATATAATATAAATTAATATATCTAGAATAAATATATATATATATATATATATATATATATATATATATATATATATATATATATATATATATATTAAAAAAAATTTAATATATATATATTATTATATGTATATAATATATTATATATATATATATTATATTAATATATATATAAATATATATATAATATATATATATATATATATATATATATGTATTATAATATTATATATATATATTATATAATATATATTGATTATATATATATATATATATATATATAATATATAATATATATATTAATTATATAATATATATATATATTATATATATATATATATATATATTATATATATATATATATATATATTATATATATATATATTTCACAGGACTTATCTGTAAAAGCCTTTATGAACAACAAAATGGAGATATCTATTTTGTTCTTCATTATCAAATTTTATCTTTTCAGATAAAAAAAAAATTTTTCCTCACGTACGCTCCAAAATCTTTTATCACAGCCAAAGTCCTTTTTGTATTTAATTTAATTATTTACTTTCTTCCTATCATATTTATTCAATAAACTCCAGTATCATTTTTGAAACTAACCCCAATCAGTCTCCCCTCTTTCCCCCTTTTTTCTTACCTATAAGAAAGCGCTGGTTCATTCTTAAAAATGATTCTGATTCCTGATGTGTTACCAACAAGTCAATTTTTCTCCCTTTGTCCTCAGTTTGTGATCTGGTAAGTTTTGAATTTTGTTTGGTTTTTATAAATTCATTTTTCCACACGACAAGAAAACTTTTACACTCGGTCGTAATAATTATTTTGATTTTAAAATTCGTCCACAAAATAATATTTAAGTTTCACTCGATTTTTCCTTTTTCATTTTTATAGTGAATTTCAAAGTTTTATTTCCTTTATTTAATTTTTATGAAACAACGAGATTTGATTTTTATTTTTCTTCTTGTGTTACCCCCAGCAGTTTTTTTTCATAAATTCCCTCCCGAACTCCAAAGAAAATATAAATTATTTCCGCTTCAGATTCGCGTTCGATTTTCTTTTTATTTATATTTTCTTTCGCTTGTGATCCTTACCTAGTTCCATCTTTTCAAGGTAAAGTTTTTGGTGAAATATTTCCTGTTTTTTTTTTGTTTTTATTAAATAGTCATAAGAACCACATTATAATAATAATAATAATAATAATAAAGAAAAATATTATAATAATAGTAATAATTAATAATAATAATAATAATAATAATAATAATAATAATAATAATAATAATAATAATAATAATAATAATAATAATAATAATAATAATAATAATAATAATAATAATAATAAATAAAAAAATTGTAACAAATAAAAGTTTTAGTTAATGTCAAACTATGTACCATCTCAACAGACCTGAATTTGTATTACTAATTTATGGTAGTGCACTTCACCTTTAAAGAATATTACGCTAAGTTCCTCCCGTTTTTTTTTTATTTTTGTCATTTTTTTAAGCTCTCCACCCTCGGGATTAGAACATACCCCTCGCTATTGGAATCAAATTTTAAACATATAATATAACATACACTCCCATCTACACTACACTTCAACCACCAGAACATTCTCAACTTACAATTTATTTTGAAAATTTAAAAATAATTTTTAAGTTTCTTGGCTCCATTTTTTTATTATTTTGTGGTTTACTAAACTCTTTTTAGTTTTTCGTAGGACCAAGAATAGTTATTGAACAATATGTAAATCTTCTTAATTCGATATTAAAATTTGGGTTTTAATAGTCAAATTTTGTGAATCTGTTTTAAAAGATTTTTTTTACTCTTTTAATTTCTGTTGAAGTTGTGCCAAAAATTTTAAGAAAAAAACTAGTTAAAAGATTATTAACAAAAATCAGCTTATAGGATGAAATAAGTTTTAAATTTTTGTATGCTCCTTTTCGTTATGATTTTATTAATTTTTTTTTATGTCTTTTTAGGCACCTTGCGTACTTCTAAATTTTGGAAAATTAGCACATTCTTGATGTATGTAAAATAAAAATCTGACGCAGTTGGACGTTGTTTTTACCCATACAAGTGCCTGAACCTTTATTTGCCCACAAGAATATTTTGGGGCAAAATATATATATATATATATATATATATATATAATATATATATATATATATTATATCTATTAAAAAGCTATAAAATAAAAGTATTAAAACATAAACTATATATATTATAATATAATACATACATATACATATTATATATATATATATAATATATATATATATATATAATATAATATTATATATATATATAATATATAATATATTAATATATATGTATATATATAAAATTATTTATAATAAAAATTTTATATTATATTTTTATATTATTAATTAATTATAATATATATATTAAATATATAATATATAATATATTTAATATAAACTTATTCTTCTAGAAAATCAATTATTTTTTCTAAAAATTTCTTTCGAAATTATTTATTTAATTGAATTATAATGATATTCCTTTGTGTATTTATATAATTTAAATTTATTAATTAATTGAAATTATATTTTAATAATATTTATATAACCTATAGTATTAGACTTTTACTCAGTGTTTTTAGACTTACATGTTCTAATTTATTTTACCATAATCCCTAGTCCTACCATAGTATGGACCACCGGTCATAAATATATTATAGAGCATTCACCCGGCCCCAGCCCCGGCAAAATTCCCCCCGGGCCTATATAATATACCCCTATATATAGTGAGGTATTTTCGGGTAGGTCCCTAGTGTCTAACATAAAGTATATCGTAAAATAGTGTCAAATTGTAAAAATACTATAGTATGCTAAAAAATCAATAGGTTAATAATCTATATAAATAGTTATTATCATAATATAATAATAATCTCAGATACAGCTAATCCAGAATGGATAAATTAAATATAAAATAACCATAATGCATACCCTTTTAAGCAACATCGCGCAAATTTACAATGTGATATTATTGCCATTTCTGATACTGGTATGGTAGCTCCAAATACACGCAACCATGTGGAGGTTATGTAATAACCTACAAATTATGCGTATAATAGTGTAGGTGAAACAGTATTATTAACTTCAGAATAGAGTTAGTGATTTAGTCAGATGATACCTAAACTATTTATCTGAATACATGCACACTATATATATATATATAATAGTTAGCTCTATAGATATGTATATAATGACAAAGCTAGTTAGTGCAAATGTTGCAAATATAGTGAAGCCAGGATATACTTTATTTCCTATGATGTTTGCTAATGAGCCACATAATAGATATTTTGTATCTTAGTTAATATAATGAGATCCAGAGACTAGAGGGTGAATTGATTTTGAAAAGAATGTTAAGAGACATGTATTGTGAATATTTCAATAGCATGTGATAATAATAACTCTCACGGTAATATATATATATATATATAGTAGTCGTATCTGTATCAAAATTGAGCATTTAGGCTGTAAAGAACCTGGTAAGATACTTTGATGATGTGAAGTAATGTTAGCGAAATGTAATGATAGTGAGACTTGTTATGGTATATGGGATTCAGGTTTATTTATGTGAGTGGAATAAGTCCTTTAGTTTACATTAGTTAATATATAGCAACCCGTTAACATATCACAGCATAGAGGGTACCCAATCCTCCATTGGACTTTTAGACTAAAATTTGATTTCCCCTCCCTTACCGCGGTAGTATGAATCGAAAAGGTGCAGCTTAGGTCTAGTATGAGTGGTACATTGCCTCCTCTCCTCCATTAGCTAAAACTACGGGAGAAAGACTCACTTGAGAGGAAAGAGTGCAAAAATCAAAAAGTTTAGATATTTCTCTAAACTCGGGCGTTTTACTTATAGCGAAAAAGTTCATCACCTTCCCAGAATTCAAACATGGGCTTTGTGATTGGAAGAGCAATGAAAAGAAGAAATGAGGAGTGAAAGTCAAACCGCTAGCTTGCTCTACCTATTTTCAGGTGAAGCCAAGTATTGCCTTATGAGCTTGACTCTTTGCACACAGCTCAATGCTGTTAGACAAAGTGAATGGACAAATATGGGACAATTTCACTAGATACAGACCTCTCGGCGAACTAATCAGAAAAGCATTTAAGACTTTGCACGCCAGGGCTGCGGAGCTGGATCACCCGGGCAGCCTGCAAGGATTTAGATGCTCGGAGGCAGAGGTGTAAATATTTTTTCAGGATAAAACTCGGAGCGCACGTGCGACCAGCGAGATCTCTGCGACCACGAAATCCCTGGTGGTGTCCTCGAGCCGATGTCGGATGACCGCGAAACTCTACTATGATGTGGTGAACCTGGAGCCTGAGTCTCCAAAAAAAGAGAGCTGCATATCCGGCTCTGGTCAATATACACAACCCTCTCTACTAGAAACAATCACAAGCGTATATATAAATTTATTACTAACAAGTGGGTTATACTTTATCTCTAATTTCTTAACTGCTACTTAAATCATCATCCTTTGTACTAGAGGTTCTTATCACACTCTCTAAAAATACTAAATCTTTACATATACAACTTGATTTGTAAATTACAAAATACGGTATATAAATATATATATATGAGAGTTATATACTACTATATATATACTAACTATAAGTATATATAATATTAGATGTCTGTTGACAGGATATGCAGTTATGACCGTGGTTACTTTCTCCTTACTTTATCAATCAATGCAGATCATCAAAGGCAGACTTTATAACCTCTCGGAATCTACCTCCAATCTCCTATTCCTCCTATCCCAAATATATACCATCATATATATAATACTATTAATTACCACATATTATACTATAGCAGATCTAGATATATATCATATGACCTACATATTTTTTCAATAACATTTCCTAGACGTGTAAATATAGTACCATACTTATAATTACTACATAACCTCACTAAGAATACTCTCATACAACGTATCGAAATTGGTAAAGAAAACACTTCATACATTGAAGTGGTGCTGACCTCTCCCTCTCCCCCTATTACATAAGTTCATTATTCCATCACCCTCCTGACCATCCGGTAACCGCTAACCAATTTCTATCATTACCTATACCCTCTCTCTAGTATATTTTATAATAAACCAAACAAAAAACAACAACACCCCATACACACTACACCCATAAATCACCTACCTAACTCAAACACAACCCACACTCACACCCAACACTACAACCAAACCCCAAACACAAATCAACCACAAACATCCAACCACCAACAATATATATATAGAGTCTTACTATTAGATATCATACACTAACAGAATATATACGTGGTATCGTATCCTACTCCTAACTATTACTGACTTAATAAATCTAACTATATATTATTATCATATATGGTGCTATCAATACTATGCAGTCGCAGTATAAACAGATAAAAAAAACCCACCAGTTCTGCACCAATATTTTCAAAGTTAGGTGCCAAACCTTGAGCCCAGCATATTTGGGAATCCCCGAGCCTTGAGGGATAACCAAGCGTCGTCTCCCCCGGAACCGACGGTTTTATATATAGGATTCGGCTCCCTCCAATACTATAAAGCAGAGCCATTAGGCATAAGGTGCATTGACGTGTTGAAACATCTGATCTATCACTCCCCTTCTACATTCCTGCACCCTTATTCTTTAGCATAAGACAAACAACAATTGGACGAGGATGAGGAAGTCAAGACGCCAAACCAAACTACAGAGTCAGCGCGCCCCAGGTATAGAAGACGCTTCCCGCCCACTCTGCAACTCACCAAAACGACGTCCTTAGAAACGAAAAGACGCGCAAGTCTGAGAACACACCGGCGATCTCACACTATCCGCTTTCTATATCTCAGACTTAGCCAACTAAGGCCTAAGTAGCGAACTTCTAAATGTGCATAAAATGTCTGACGAACCCGTATAAAAAGAGGGTGGTTAGAGTTTTAGGAAATCCAAAAGTGTTATTAATAAACTATATAGAAGGCAAAGCACATTTACTAAAATATATATATATTATAATATATATAGCATGTAAACATTATATTTATATATATGAATATATATTATGATATATATATATTAGTATATATATATATATATATATATATATATATATAATATATATATATATATATATATATATATATATATTTCAATCAAAAAATTTTTTTTTTTTATATTTTTATAATCACCATAAAGTGTTATTGTTACAGAGGAAATATTGATGGAAAGGAAATTTTATCTTTCATTAGTGTAATCTTTTTGAATTGGTCTCGAAAGAGAAAGATATGAAAAGAGACTTTTGCCCCATTGGTGCAAGAAATGATTTTGGAGAATCTGATTCTAAATCCTTTGGAGGTAATTCACAAGACGGAATTTTATGAATATTATTATTATTGTCAATTAAAAATAATTATTATTATGTAGTTGTGCTATTAAAATATATTTAATAATAATAATAATAATAATAATAATAATAATAATAATAATAATAATAATAATAATAATAATAATAATAATAATAATAATAATAATAATAATAATAATAATAATAATAATAATAATAATAATAAATAATAGTTATTAAATTTAAGGTTAAGAAGCAATGATATAATCATAATTTTAAAAGATGTATTTTATTAAATGTAACATGAATAATTATTCACAA
>JABUQX010049678.1:0-5000 GCA_015478945.1 Trachelipus rathkii | reverse complement strand
GAAATATTTGTAAAATAGTTCATAGAAGAAGGGGATAAAGCCAAAAAACGTTAATCTTAAAAAATTGCCCTAAAGGGGCGCTTCGTGTGCATTTAAAAATGGAATGCTATTACACATGGGCAAGGCTAAATTATTTTGCCAATAATAATTAAGATATGTGAACGAAGATAAAAACAATATTTCTAAAACGTAGCAGTGAAAGATTACCAAATACGTAACATTTTCAGCGAACATATCACAAGAATTTGATTACTACGTTTTAAAAACTCGATACCAAGAGGCAAGTAATTAGCCTAGTTGCGGTAACGCATCAAACATGATCAGTACGATTGAAAATTAAACAAGACGATGATGATGAGAAACAAGGAAGCATGAGTAAACGTAGATATACTATTTTATTGGAATGCAAAACAATGAAGAAGTAATAAGTTATTTTCAAGAATGAACTTCGATAACACTATGAACAGACTATGTTCGATGACGCTACATTGCACACATGGAGATGTGAGACGTCATACTTTACAGTTTCAGAAGCTGACGTAGGATGATCTAACAATACTCATACAGGCAAATCTTATAAGCAAGGCGAGACAAATAGCAAAAGCAGCACGTACCTCAAAATTAATGGAAGTTCTAAAGATTCAAGCTGGAAAAGTGGCAATCTTAAGTCAAGAGACAAGATGGGGAAGTACATGTCTTATGCAACTAAAAGATTATAGTAGTAGTATGATGGGTGCCGGCTACTCCTGAACTTTCTCTCTCCGATAGTCAGTGGTAACAAATCGAAACCCTCGAAAAATGATACAGCCACACTTTACAAAAAAAAAATACTCAAAACAGAGGACTTGACTGAACAAGATATTTGAAAGGAAAGGATTTTAGCAAATGACAAAAAAAATTCCATGAAAAGAAGGGAAAGAATGTTAACTGAAAAACACCATTTCCTGCCATCCCCACCTCGAATTCTTTCATAACCCCATCCATATACAAATTGAATAACCAAGGAGACATAAACACAACCCTGTCTCACTCCGCTATTAATCCTAAACCAATCCCCCATTGACACTATTTATTCTTACACACGCTTCCACTATCGTCATACATAACTTTTGATTCCATTCAGAAGCTTACCACCAACCACCATATAATCACTAATACCTGCCATAAAGCTTCCCTATTAACTCTATCACCCTACGCCTGTTGCAAATCCATAAAACCTAAATATAATTTATTCATTCTTCTCCCTCATTTTCTCAATCATTTGTTTTAATGTAAGATTTGATCCACACATCCTCTACCGCTCCTAACGCACACTTCGTTCTTCACCAATCAGTCCTTTCAGTCACTCGACGCCACTCTTTCGACCAAAATGCCAGCATATACCTTCCCTACAACACCTCAATAAACGGATTGGAGGAGAGCGGTAATAGTTCCCCTTTTCTCCCTTACCCTTATACAAGGGTACTATTACCGCTCTCCTCCAAATCCCTTGGAACTATACCCTCCATAAGCGCCTTTATTACAACAACTTCCAAATCCAAATTCAATCACCATCTCGCCTCCGTTCTTGATTCATTTCACCAGTAATTTCATCTATACCTGCAGATTTACCATTCTTCAACTTTTTTTTTAATTTGTTTATGATTCTTTTATTTTTTTATTTTTTTTTTTTTTTTTTCTTTTTCCCCCAAAAAACTTTTGTCTCCCCTTTTTTAAAATTTTTTTGGTATTTTTTTTACCTTTTTTTCTTATTATTTTTATATTTTTTTTTTCTCCTGTAACCTATAATAAATAAAGATAAGAATAAAATAAAAAAAAAAAAAAAAAAAAAAAAAAAAAAAAAAAAAAAAAAAAAAAAAAAAAAAAGAGAAATTCCAAAAAAGCTGGTCAATAATAATAAATACATAAAAACTTAAATAACCTCTCCAAAATACCCATTCCTTCTTGTACCATCAACCCACACACATTCACTAACACCTTCATTACTTGTAATATTTTTCAGATTTTCGAAGTGTTCTTTCCCACACTCTCTCACATCCATTTCATCAGTTACAAAAGCACCATCGCTATTCATTCATTATTCTAAGCAGATCCCCTTATTCTCATTCTTAATCTTTCGCGCTTCCTTCCAGAAGAGCTTCCTATTCCCTTGTATGTCCTCATTCATCCTCCTTCCAAAACTGTTCATTTACCTTTTTATTTTCTCCTACGTATGCACCTTTTAGTATTTCTTTTTTCCTCCTTATATAATTCCAAGCATCTTTCTTTTGAAATTTCATCATTTGCTTTTAGTACATTCAACCACGCTTCTTTTTTACCTTTAACGCTTTCATTCACCTCTTCATTCCACCTTTCCTTTTAACATTTTTACTTCCTACTTTTGCACAACTCACACACTTCTCCTGCCCTATTAATAAATGTTTCCTCATTTGCCCCCAGATTTCAGTATCAACTTTTTCACATTCAACCGATTTACTATCGAGCGCTCTTACATACTTCATCCTTATTGTCTTGCTCACTTAAATTCTCACTCTTAATTTACCCACTTCCTTCCTTATCACCTTCTCTCCATCCAAGTCCCCACTTAACTTAATTTTACATAGAACAACATAATGATCCGATAATCCCATTCCTAAACCCCTCACTGATTTAACATCCAACACATACTTCAACATCTCCTTCTTCACCAACACAAAATCAATCATACTTTTCACTTCGATACCATCTCTACCTACACCAACTTTAGTATACTTATGGATACTCTGTGTTTAAAAAAAGTATTACTTACACACATACCTCTCTCTTCACAGAAATCAATCAACTTCCTACCATTCTCATTTTCTCCCGCCACCCCAAAACCACCTGTTATACCATCCGTTTTTTGATCACCTATCCAACCATTCAGGTCCCCCAACACTATCAATCTGAAGCTCCTACTCACCCCATCCAGAACATCATTCAGATTATCCCAAAAAATCGTACTCTCTTCAACGTTTCCCTCAGATGGACCATACGTCACAACCACACATACCTACCTTTTCAAACTTAAATTTAACCATTAGAATTCTAGGACTCACACACACAAAGTCTACCATAGCTTTGTACCACAGGTCACTCATCAAAATTATTTCTTAATTATAAAAATAAAATGATCTCGGCTAACATCAAAAAGTGCCAATTGAAGTTCTTAAAGAAGTGTTTGAACAATCTTGTAATACCTAAAACTTTGATTCCGAAATTCTTACATAGGGAAAAATTTAACCCCTTTTCTTCAGCAAAATGATTCATCTTAGTGAAAAAATCAACGAAGTTAAAAGTGAAATCAAAGCAAGTTTTAGAAAATGCCATATGGCTTTTAAGTCTTTTCAGAATCACTGGTATGCATGTTTTCCTAAACAATTGGAAAACTTTACAACTTTACTAGATAGCGCACATGAATCAAAAAACATTATAGTAAGTAAAAAGTTCCGTTCTTTGAACTATAAATTTGATCACATTTTTAAACAGTCTGTGGTATCGTTCTTCTAATCATGATTCGATAGTTAACCTTTCAAACTATATACTTAAACCAGACGAAAAGCTGTTATTAGGATATGGACTTTCGTTTGCATTGGAAAAATCAGACAATATTTTACAATTTTTCAACGATTTCGATATGTGGACTAAATTTACAAATGATCACTCTGTCAATCAAGATTTACTAAAAGGTATATTACTAAATGAATTAGTTAGTGGTAACAGACAAGAAAAATTACCGATTAAATTTTATAAAGCTCTATCAGATCTCAAAAAAAACAAAGAAATAGTTATTTCAAAAAGTGATAAAGGCAATCAAATAGTTATTCTCAACCACAAAGATTATATTAGTAAATGTAACAATATTCTTTCTGATGGTAACACATATACCAGAATTAATAACAATCCCTTAAAAAACTCCCAAATTGAATTTAATAAAAATCTTAAACATATCTGTAAACAGTTCCCATCCATTCATAATAATAATAAATCCTACATGACCAACTTAGCTCAGTTTTACGGCCTCCCAAAAATTCATAAACAAAACCATCCCTTACGTCCGATTATTTCAAATATCAATTGTGTAACATATAAATTATCATCTTAATAAGCAAAATTTCTAATTCCCACCTTTCCAACACGATAGATTTTATCAAACGCATTCAAACTTTAAACCCTTCTACACATCTTTTTCTGAGCTTTGACGTTACCTCTTTATTTACATCTGTCCCTGTTCATTTTACACTTGATCTTTTAGAGAAATACTTATTAGAAAATAATTTCGAGTTAAATTACCCTTTTATTCTTATTAAAAAACTTATTCTTCTTACTCTCGAACACAGTTATTTCACCTTTGACAATCTTTTCTTCAAACAAATTTCTGGCCTTGCTATGGGTTCTCTTCTTTCCCCCATCTTAAGTAATATTTTTATGGAGCTAATTGAACATCAGTATATAATCAATCACCCCCTCCTTTCCAACTCCACATGGCTTCGCTATGTGGATGATGTCTTCTGTTCTATTCCAAAGACTACTAATTTCAATGACATTTTACACTTAATCAACAACATTTATCGCTTCTATTTTCTTTTCGCACGGGAGAATGGTACCCCAAAACTCTTGTTTACCTTTTTTGACACACTAATTTTCTTGGAAAAACTCTACTAACATCTTTCTTTCATATGAAAAGCCAGAGCCTTCTCATCATATATACATAGGTTTTCTACATCACACCCATAACACCAAATTAGCTTACTCTTCACATCTCTTTATCTATAGAGCAGTTTAATATATCTGTTCTCCTACTAATCTATCAACTGAACTAAATTTCTCTCAACCACATAAAGCTAATTATCCTCAACATTTCATTTATTCAGCTTACCACAAAGCAAAATTAAAATATTATTAATAGTAATCCCCCCTGACACAAAAACTAATTTAACTTATCTTCCCACCCCGTATAACTTAAATTAAAAAATAAAAAT
>JABUQX010049677.1:62500-63859 GCA_015478945.1 Trachelipus rathkii | reverse complement strand
TAGATTATAGATAGATTATATATATATATAATATTAGTATTATAATATATATTATACTATATATATATAATATAATATATATATAATAGTATATATATATATAATATGATATATTATCATACTACAAATAAATTTATTATGCTTTGTTCCTTTCAAAACAAATCCCCCTTCTTAGATTTGTGTCCTAGAGAAGGTGCTTGGTATCTGTCAGGTCATATCGCGCGAAGCTATGACGCGAAAAGAAAAGGTAATCTTATCAGTCCAAGAGGAAGGACAATTAGACCTGAAGTCAAAAGGATTCCTGCACCATTCATTCATAGTTTTATACTCTTGTAATATATAATAATATATATTTTTATATATAGATTATTATAAGTAATATAATATATATATATATATAAATATAGATATATATTATATATATATTATATATATAATAATATATATATATATTATATATATTATTACTATATTATATTATATATATTACGAGCCAAATGTTTTTATATAAATAAACTTTGTTCTAGAGCCGGATAGGCGTCTTCAGGCCAATGGACTAAAACGCGGTCGGTTGACCAAGGGCAATGAAGACGCAAAGAGGAAGAGGCTCGAGCTCTGTCTCTTCCAATTTTGTTCTTGTTGCTGTTGTTCACGTGAGAGAGATGGGGTAAACAGAGAATGGGTGAGTAGGGGTAGAAAAACCCTCCCTCCTCAATGACGAGCAAATCTGACGCAACAAGTCAAATGCAAGCAAGCCGAGATCAGGCCGAAACCGGAGCGAACGAAACAGAAAGCGGAGGCGGTGCGAAAGGCGGGATGGTGCGAGTGATGCGGATTATTCCTGTCGGTGGGGTGCGAACGCGGGTGTGTGATGACGCTTAGAAAAACCGAAAGATGGGTAGGGTAACCGAAGTAACCATGGCAGCAAAGACGAAAGGGGGTGAAGGGTAAGCGAAAGAGGGTGAGCGTAAGCGAAAGGGGGTGAGCGTAAGCGAAAGAAGGTGAGCGTAAGCAAAAGAAGGTGAGCGTAAGCAAAAGGGGTAAGCGTAAGCGAAAGGGGTGAGCGTAAGCGAAAGGGGTGAGCGTAAGCGAAAAAGTGGTGAGGGTGGGATATGCAAATACGTATACGTGTAAATAACAACTCACGTACGTTGATGACGTAGTCATCAACGAAAGCTCGTGTGTGCGCACCTTCGGTGGCGCCGTGTGTATGTAGTTGCAAAGGGGGATTATTTGTTTTTTATTAATTTTTATTTGTTTTTAATTTATTTATTTATTTTTTATATTTTTTTTTAATACTTATTAACACAAAAACTGTTTAAAAAAAGGGGAAGTACGATACACATACAAAGACGCATC
>JABUQX010049677.1:45000-57500 GCA_015478945.1 Trachelipus rathkii | reverse complement strand
TTTGATGCTCATCTACCCTACATCAAAGAACAGAATTAATATTAATGCCTATCCCAAGTTCATAAAGGCTGCCCACCAGGGCGCGAGTAGCCCCTCCCCGCAAAGGCATGGGAGCCCTGCACCGCAGGGCGGACCGCGCGCGAAAATGAAAAATTATATATATATACTATACTATGGTCATTCATTTATATATATATAAACATTTTTATTAAAAACCTTTTCGCGAATCTAAAACTGTAACTCATTACAGAACTATTATTAAACACATATATTTATTAACATTATTTTTTACTTGATACTTTTTATCTTAATAACTTTTTATTATAAATTTTTAAAAAATTGTAATGTAAGAAGAAAAAAAAACCAGAGTGTCTGTTTAAACATTTTAATTTTACTAAAAATTGTACGAAATTTTATGAAAAACATATACATTACATACCTTAAGCAGTAAATCCAGTAAATCAATAAGAGTGTTACCTAACACTAGGGGGATTTAGTATGCTTTGTTTTACTGCTTTACATTTGCTTTACATCATGGTTTTTTACTGCTTTAACTCATGGTTTACTGCTTTAACTTATAGGTTTTACTGCTTTTAACTCACATATTCTTTAACATTACATACCTTAAAAGCAGTAAATCAGATCAATAGAGGTGTTACCTGACACCAAGGGGGGAGTTACGTATCGCTTTTGTTTTACTCTTTACTGCTTTTAACCTCATGTTTTACTGCTTTAACTCATTGTTTTACTGCTTTAAATCATATAGTTTTACTGCTTTAACTCAAATTCATTAACTTCATACCCTAAAGCAGTAAAATCAGTAAATCAATAGAGGTTTACCTAACAACAAGGGGATTAGTATGCTTTTGTTTTACTGCTTTAACTCATGTTTTACTGCTCTTACTCATGTGGTGTTACAGGCTAAATTTCTCTTTACTTGCTTTAAGTTTTCTGCTTTTACTGTTTTTAACTTCTGCTTTACTCGTGAACTCATATAATTTATTAACATTATGTTTTTTATTTGGTTTTAATACTTTTTATTTATTTTTTATTTATAGATTTTTAAGTTTTTTATTTATGTATTTTTTATAATTTTATTTTTATTTATTATTTTTATTATACTTAGTGTTATTTACTTCATGCCTTATTGTTAGTTATTATTTTATTACACACACACACCACCACACACACACACACCACACACACACACAGCAACACACACACACACAAACACACATACACACCACACACACACACACACGCACTTATACACACATTCACATAGACACTTATACACACATTCACTATGACACTATACATTTTACCCATAACACTTAACATTTAACTATACACATGCGGTCACACGACACCACAACACACACTTACACTGTTACACACATTCACTATGATACTTATACACACATTCACTATTGACACTTACATTTATCCATAGACAACTTACATTTACACTTACACTCACACACAGATTTACGTACACTCACGACAGATTTACTTTCACCACACACAGATTACTTTACACACACAGATTTACTTACACTCGCACACAGATTTACACACACACACACACACACAACACCTACACATATAACGTTTAATTTATTAAAACATTTTATGGTTTAATTAAATACGTACATTTGATATTACTCAGTCAAATAATAAATTTATTCAAGTTTCTAAAACTTCTGATAATAAAGCAATCATTATCTTTGAAGCAAGATTTTATATTAATTGTTAAATACTTGTGTTATATATAAATTTTATAAACTATCAAGTTTTAAAAATAACTATTACTAAAATTTTATGAAATTTGTTATTAAAAACATATAGTTTACGTACCATAAAGCAATAAATCAGTAAAATCAGTAAGGCCAGCCCCTTAGCACCCTCTACATCAGCTATTGCCCACGTTTTGTTCATTGACTTACTGCTTTCACACATCTTTAGCTCCATGTAATAAGTTATAAAATAACATAAATAAGTTCTTTCTCTCAACATAACAAGTATTTTATTAAAATCATTCTAAGTTATTATTTAAAATAACCATTATTCACTTACATTTATATATTCACTCGCTGTTAACTAAAAATTTTTCAAAGTTTTTTAAATAATTCGGTTTTCTTTATTATTTTATTATTATTATTATTAATCTATGTACATTGACAACCATCACGAGAAAACACAACAACCGCACTGCTTACAGATACGAAACTGACCTCCTTCTGTAAAAAGGTGTGTGAATAACTACTTTAGGTCTAAATTTAGGATAATCCTTTTTGTAAACCGGGGCGATTTAAGCCTAATTCAAAATATTTTTCAAACTGACCTTTTTCTGTAAAATGTGGTGCAATAATTGACGTTAGGCCGTAAATTTAGGCCCTAATTTAGGATAAGCGCTTTTTTGTAGACGGCTAATTAATCCTAATACCCAGGTCAAAAATGGTAACTTCCCGTATAGACAAGAATCATGTTATTATTACTTTTTATAATATATTTCAAACTGAAACATGCTGGATCGGTACGATCCTTTTAAGCAGGTAAAAAAGAAATGTTTTCCTTACTTGTGATGGGTTCGGCGTAATCCTTATCTCTATATGACCGCCGTATGTGAAGTTGGTCGAGTCAATTATGTTTGTATATCGTCTTTTGAGAAATTAACATTGTTCTTATAAACTGTATTTGAGCAGGTGTGTGCTTTATTATCTTTTTAGACCCAAACTCAGTTTAAAATCATAGTCATTTTAGCCTGTTAAGCGGTGCACAAGTTATGTTTGTATTAAAAGTGTTATATTTTTTACTAAGGTGATATATCAGTTTTTATCAATTAAACTACCTTACATGAGATAGATTATTATTTCACTAGAATAGATAATAATTAATTCACTAGTTCATAATCTAACCACCAGGGCCAGCATGATCTCTCCCCGCGTGAAGTCCCACGAACCAGCACCCGCAGGTGCAACCCGCCGCGATCCCCGCCCGCCGCGTTGAGCCCGCAGCCGCAATATTTCGCGTCCGCCCGCCGCGTGCGCCCGCAGGCGCAATATTCCCGAGCGAATGAAAATATATATATAATATTAATCATAATATATATAAATATATAAATCTATATATATTAATATAATATATATATAAGTATAGTATATAGTATATAATATATATATATATATATATATATTTATATAATAAATATTATAATATATATATATTATATATATATATATTGTTGTGCGGGTGCGTTAGAGGTCTATGGAGTGAAGTAAGTTGTCTAGTGTATGGTGCGTATGTGATGAATAAGAGATATAGTGTCATGTGTGTATAACGTGTAAGTGTAAGTTGTCGTAGGAGAGTGGTAACTGCCTTATAAGCTGATCATGCAATGATAGGTGGTACAGAAGATGACGCCATCCAAAGATGAGTCATCAAAGTATGAACCCTAAAGCTGAGTTAACGCACAAGCTAATTTATTAAGAGTGAGGCATCAAAGCTTGAGGCATCAAAAGAAGCTGAGGTATCAAAGTTAAGGCATCAACAACTGAGAACATCAAAGTTGAGGCATCCAAAAGCTGAGGCATCAAAGTATGAGGGATCAAAAAATTTCGGAGTGGGTGTGGTGCATGGGTAAGTGATGTAGTATGTGTGGTGTGTGTGTGTGAATGTGTGGGTGAATGATGTGATGTGATGTGATGTGTGTGTGTTGTGTGTGAATGTGTGTTCTTAAATATAATTCGCTCGCGGAGATTAATGCGCCTGCGGCGGGCGCACGGCGGGCGGGCGGGAACGCGGAAATATTCGCCGCGGGCGCACGCGGAGCGTTATCCGTACGCTTTCTCTGAGTAGTGGTGTTGTATTTCGTCTTTGGATGCTCAGGACCGCGCGGGGTCAGCACCCTGCGGGTGCTGGTTCGTGGGCTTCACGCGGAGATGAATCATGCTGGCGTCCTGTGCGTGGTTAGCTTCTTAAATAGTGAATTACTATTATCTATTCTAGTGACAAGTTATAAGTATCCCTCAATGGTAAAGCTATGTATATATAAATACATATATATACACACTTACATAAAAAAAATAAAAACACCTTTAATACAAGTCAGATAACTTGTGCACCGCTTAAAACAGCTAAAATGACGTATTATTTTTAAAAAATGGTTTGGGTTTAAAGATAAATAAGAACACACACCTGGCTCAAATACAAGTTTAAAGAACCAAGTTAATTTTCCAAAAGACGATAAGAATAAAATTCTCGACCAATCACATACGAGGTCGTATAGAGATAAGGATTACCCCCACCAATCACAAGTAAGGAAAACATTTTCTTTTTACCTGGCTTAAAGGATCTTACCGATTAAGCATGTTTCAGTTTGAACCTATATAGTATAAAATAATAATAACAATGATTTCGTGTCTAATACGGGGAATTACCTTTTGACCTGGTATTAGGATTAGATTAGCCCGTCTACAAAAAGGATTGGCCTAAATTTAGCCTAAATTTAGGCCTACGATAAATTATTGCACCACATTTTACAGAAAAGGTCAGTTTGAAATATACTTTGACCTGGAATTAGGCTTAAATCGCCCCTGGTTACAAAAAGGATTATCCTAATTTAGACGTAAAGTAGTCTTATTTCAACAGATTACAGAGAAGAGGTCATTTCGTTATCTGTAAGGAGTGCGGGAGGTTGTTGTGTTTTTCTCTCGTGATGGATTGTCAATGTACATAGGATAATAATAATTAATAAGAGATGACATAAGTAGAAGAAAACACCGAATTATTTAAAAAAACTTTGAAAATTATTTTAGTTAACAGCGAGTGAATAATATAGAATGTAAGTGACATACATATACGCTTATTTTTAAATATAAACATACGTTAGAAGTGATTTTATAAACATACAGGTTATGTTAGCAGAGAAAAACTTGATTTTGTTATATTTTATACTTATACAGGGGGGCTAAAAGATGGTCGTAAAGCAGTACCGGCTAAGAGAACAAAACGTGGCATAGCTTGGATGAGAGGGGTGTAAGGGGCTGGACATTTACTCGAACTTTTTACTGATTTATTCGCTTTTTAAGGTACGTAAGACGATTATGTGATTTTTAAGATAAGAATTCAGTAACAAATTTAGTAAAAGTTATTTTTAAATGATAGTTATAAAATTTAATAAACGACAAAAAGTACTTAACAATTACTAATAAATGTCTATGTTGCAAAGATAAATGATCAGAGTTTACTTATAGAAGTTTTAAAGAAACTTTGAAATAATTTAGTCGTATATTTGGAATGAGTAATACTAAACTTACGTATTTGAATTACATGAGACAACTGTGATAAATCGCTTTTTAAATAAATATTACCTACGTTATCTATAATGGTGTAAAGTGTGTGTTGATGTGGAGAAGTGTGTGTGTGTGTTGGTGTGGTGTGTGTCGTGTGTGTGGGTCGTAAATCTGTGTGCTGCGAGTGTAAAGTCAAAAGACTCTGTGTTAATTCGGTGTAGTGAAGTAAAGATTCGATGTGTGAGTTGAAAGTTTAAATCTGGTGTGAGTTGTAAGTAAATCTGTGTGTGAGTTTGTATGTTTAAATGTAAGTGTCTATGGCTAAATGTAAGTGTCATAGTGAATGTGTGTATAAGTATCATAGTGAATGTGTGTATAAGTGTTAATGTGTGTTCGGTGTAGTGTGACGCATGTGATAAGTAGTAAATGGTAAAGTGTCTTAGGTAAATGTAAGTGTCATAGGAATGTGTGTATAATGTGTAAGGGCCATGTCTGCCACCAAGACCTGTGTCAATGGGTGAAGAGTGTGTATAAGTGTAAGTGTGTGGTGTGTGTGTGTGTCACTGATTGTGTGTGGTGTACAGGCAGCGGTGTGTTAGCTTACTTACGTTATCGGAAGTCATAGCGATACACACGCTGCGTTGACCGGACAGCACGCTGATTTGTGGACATTTCACTGTCCCGATAAATATTTTGTCTTTTTCATTGAATAAATCTTAATGTTTTGTATTATATTCCTTCGAAAAAAGTATGTCCTGATTATATGATATTAAGACGGTTTTCACACTTTTTTTGTGTGAAAAAAAATTTATTTTTACACTTTCCATTTTGGATTTCTTTGGCTTCTTCCTGGCTCTGGGGAACGAGTAGGTATCGATAATATTGTTTTTCTGTAATAAAATCGATATTGTAACCATCGATTATTGTTTCCTATTTTTTTCTATAATAAAATCGATATTGTAACCATCGATTACTGTTAACAGTAGCAATTGAATCGATATTTTCAAGTCGACTGATAATGCCATTAATGATCGATTATTCTTTGCTTTACATTTGTCTGGTTTTGTTGAGCGTGAGCCAGCTATTCATAGTTTTTTTTTATAATTCAATAGAGTTTTGAAATGTTAATATTGAATATATACTAAAATATCTTTAATTAAGATAGATAATTTACAATAGATTGCAATTTTTTTTTTAAAATAAATTATATAAGTTGTAAGTTACTGACAAGCCCTAGAGTGCTTTGTGGATTTGTTGCATGAACATGGTTTAGGCTTGGTGTATTCTATAACGTGTGATAGTTATGACAAGCCACTTTAGGGTGCTTTGTAGGTGTTAAATATTTAAAGGAGGATGTCACAACTAAACTTTTATGAAATTTTACAGGATATACGCATAAACAAATAATAATGAAAAAGGAAGATCACCCTTCTTTAGGAAAAAAAGTAACAGCCTCTCAAAGTTGCTAAAACAAAATAGACTTTTCCTTTTTAATTTGATCCCATCAAGAGTGAGGTCTCATTCAGACCCTCTTAGCTCAGGTTATGATAAGTTCTTGTCAGCATACACAAAAGAAAATCTATTATAACCTACAACAAACTTATCATAGCTTTGAACTAGGATGGCCCAAAACGAGGCACGAGGCCCTAATTTTTTTTATAAGAAGGCCTTTGGGAAAATTTTAATTTTTGAGAGGCTCTTACACTTTTTCCTAAAGACACTATTTTTGTTATTTTTGTAAGCGTTCATTATTTAATTTTTAGAGTCAGCTGTATATAGTCTGTGATAAAAAAAAATTATGAGAAAAAGCCTATGGAATTATTTAATATAATTTAACGAGGCTTGTAACTTTTTTCTCCTAAAGAGACGACGATTTCTTTTCCATTATTCTTCATTATTATTTTTTTTAGAAGTATATCCTACGATTTTCATAAAAATCGGGGGTGAATCCCTTCTGCACTACTTAATACCGTTTTAGGATAGGTATGCGAACATGTTGGTGAGGTTCTGTTGGCGCTGGGACTGCGACCAATCTCGGATACGCCCACTGTGGCTTTATTACTGTCTCTATCCTAGGAATATCCAAAACCATTGATTGATTTAAAAATATTAATTTTTTTTCAGAATCCATTAACTCACGATTACTTTGTTGAGGTGTGAGGGCATAAAGTGTTATAAATTTTTCTCGCCGTTTCTATAGTCACCCAAGACATAGATAATGCGATAAAGTGAAGTTTCATTCAGTTGGTGTATAAGAAAAGCTTATGGGAGTTTTTAAACTTTGCGAGGCCGTAACTTTTTTTCTTAAAGATGTCACATATTTTTATTTATTTTTATTCATAATTTTTTTTTATTCTATGTTGTGATTTTTATAAAAATCTGAGATATAGCGGTTCTGCTATATAATTCTAAAAATACTCCAAATAACTGGGAAGACCATTTTGGTATAATACAATAATTAAAAAAAAAAAAATGTTTATGGATGTAATGAACAGTATTATACCTCAGATCTCTAAAAACCTTTCCACTAGAGATGGAGAAAATAAAAATATTTGATTAATTTCTCTATTTATTCAGTAAATTAAATCGATATAAATATCAATAGTAGCTTAATACATAGATATAATATATAGCTATGATTTTTATTTATGATAATCGGTAACGTTTATTTTATACGGCGCAAATGCAATTTTCCAACCGATATTCAAAGTGAACATTTGCCATAACTTAGCGTAGCAAAACTTATAATATGAAGCAAATTCTACGTAGTAATAAGTATAAGATAATCTAGTGTATGTTTGTTTATTTACATGCATAGTTATAAGTAATCATCATTGACAACAAACTTATTAAAACAATTATTTTATTGCTCATAGAGAATCAAATTAAATAGACAAACATTATAATATATAAGTTATAATCTATTTAGATCCATACGTATACTAAAGCACGCTGTGACTGACCTTGATATAACCCAGCATGAGAATGATCAATAATAATAAGTGGCAAAATACCAGTTTGTTTTTACGCTTGAAAAAGTTTATTTAGGTTCATATGTAAATAATTTAGGTGATCACCGTCAGTAAGGACAGTTCGTCACCCCTAAGGATTAGGTCACGAGAAATACACGTAATTCTATTATCATACTTTTTTTAACCGTTCTAGGTTTTACTTATTATAAGTGAAAAGATAATATAAAAATATTCATATATATTTATATTAGTACATAAACTATTGCGCTAGCTCCCTCTGATCTACCCAAGCTTATACTTCGTTTCCATTAATACCTATTGTAATTATTTTATCAATCATATTATTAAACGCTCATGATTTCATAATTCTTTAAAGCTTCACTTTCTTGAATTAAGAGGGTCTCATTTATATTGTATATTATCGTAGAAAGGGTTTTAAACACATGATAACAGCTATCACGACTCAACTTTTAATTAAATTAAATATTAATTATTTTATATATTTATATTTCAGGAGGACAATTTTCGTGTTAGCTGTTCGCCCAGAAATGTAAAACAATGATAAAAAATAGATTTAAATTAGTTACAAATTGCTGGCCTATTTCGGGTGAATAAAGTAGAATACTACACCAATGATACATGATACTTTTATTTATAAAAATTTATTAATATATAATCAAGTTAAGAAAATAGATTGATAAATTACAGTTTGTTTAGTGAGGAAACGAAAGGAAAAGGCTGCGAGTCATGAGGGGGATGCGCGCAAAACGCTGTCCAAACGTGTTTTGACATTTTTTTTCTGTTATCACTAAAAGAATCACACCCGCGGGTGTAAAAAAAAAAGAATGGATAGCGGAGTCGGGGGTCTTTCTCGGCCCCCGCAGCCTACCGGCCATGGGACGACGGTCCTAAATATTCGGCTGCCGAAGGTCCTAATGTTCAAAGGCGAAATAATAAAAAGAAAAAATAACTTTTCGCAGATTGACTGTAAAAAAGATCCATGTGTCGGTAAGGTAGCCAACTTCTGTCTTCCTCTAGCGGGTTTTCAAGTTCAGTGGTCAACAGCTGTCACTTGCGAGTCTAAATTTATACAAATATTATAAGTTGTTATTAATAAAGATTGTTAGAATAAAATAAATTATTTTTTAAGTTTGTACGATGAAACTCACTTGCTTTGGGACAATCAAAAATGTAAATTTATTTTCCTGTAGAGCGTACCATGGTTAATTACAGTTTCAGTCTCAGTTTTACATTGCCTGCTCCTCTTTCGGGAATGCTGGCCGTATATATATTAATATATATATATTATAATAAATTATATAATATAGTATATATATATATATATTATATATACATATATATATAATATACTAGTATATAATATATATATATATTATAATATATATAGGCCCAGCGTTTAGTAAAGCCGTTCATATGTATCCTGAAAACTATTTAATGCCTAAACTACGAAGTTTAAAACGGGAAGAAACATTGGTGGAGAATGCGTGACGTCCAAATTCTAATAACCGGAAAATTGAAGAAAAAAAAAAAAAAAAAAAAAAAATAAAAAAAAAAAAATGATATCTTTAGAAAAAAAAAGTTATCATCGTTATCAATAAAGGAATCACATTTTTGAATAAAAAAAAATTTCACATAGGAAAAAGCTTTAACGGCCACAATGTACGGGGCTCGAGCCGACGGGGAACATAGTGGGGAGGTATGTTTTTTTTCCATACCCCCGTAAGGGGAGGGCGCCCAGGGGCGACAAGAATAGAGCGCCCCCTGGTCCGACACCCAATTACCAAAGAGGCGGGGGTTCCGGAGACCCTCCCCGAGGGGGGGAAAGTAATTCACACCCCGTATAGTTCCCGCGGGCAAGCCCGGGAGAGAATCCCGACTCCTGCCATCCAGGCGGTTATACCCTGTGAGGGTATTCTTTAGATAAAAAAAAACAAAAAAAGGCAAAATTTAATAAAAGTCTATTTATTATTATAACGAGAAACCAATAAAAGTCTCCTAAGATAGGCCTGGTCTTACCATTAATAGCGTCCTATTTAGATTCATAATTACATTTAATTATTAACATATAATTTTTTTATTTTTTTTATTTTTTTACATTTTCCTATGTGAGAATTTGTAAGGATTTCAAAATGTATGCCCTTCGCTGTACTATTGCTAGCGTTTTTGAGATAATATATATATAATATTTGGCTTTTTATATTTTTTTTTTTTTTTTGTTCTTCTATTTTCCGTACTAGAATGGGACCAGCATTATGTCCACCAAAGGTATTCCGTTTTACTTGTAGCATTAATAGTTTTTAGATACATATGACGGTTATACTAAACGCTGACCATATATATATCATATATTATTTATATATTAAATATATATATAATATATATATATAATTAATTATATATATATATAATATATAATATATATATTATTATAATATATATATATAAAAATATTGATTATTCATATATTAAAGAAAGCGGATATTGTTTCAACGTGGATAGTGGATATAATTTCAAATATTGGAAAACTAGTAATTTAAATTTTTGGTTCTGATTTTTGTAGTACTTTTTATGATTGGATGCGTTTTTTGTCTATTTTGAAGAATATGAACAAACGATCATTGCTGACATTCTGCATGCAATATTGCTGAAAACTCTAGAAAATTACTACATAGTAGTTAATTCCTAGGTTTGTGGTGTAAAGTCCGCAAGCCCTGTGTACCTCATGATTGTCAGTGTCTCAGAAATCAATCGTTCTGTTATAAAAAATAGAAGAGATCTGAACTATATATATGGAAGTGATCAGAAATTGTGTGCTCTCAAATAAAACACACCCACTTTTTACTCTTTTATTTTTAGTAGTGATCTACACGTCTAAAATGTTACATCCCTCAATCATACTCTTTAACATATAGTAACTCTTTATAGTACACTGTGGGAGAGGAGACCAGGAACACCGAAAATAAAACATGTCACCGTGCCATCCTGATTACTAAATATGCTCATTCAGTAATAGGTATTAATTTGAATTTCGTTTGCTGGTTCTCAAAGTTATTGATTCTTGACTTGACTAGTAGCATTTAAAGGAGTATATACAACAGTATTGTATGACTAAGCTTAATGGGCGGTTTGTAATTAGTTATTAAAGTTTAAACTGTAAATTGCAAAAATAACAAATCTTAATAAAAGATTTGAACTAAGGCATATAATTATTTACCTTTAGCTATAGTTTTTCCTTTTAATGTTGTTGGTGTATATTAACTTTTATTTGTGTTATTAACAAGCTTTAGGGTGCAGTTGTATCATGTATGTTAATGTGTAGTTTAGCTTGTGTAGGTTTTGAATGTTGCATGAGTATTTGGGTTGGGAAATTATCTACTTTAGTTTTGACTGGAATAGTCTTGATTGTCCTGGTTGCCTTCTTACTCTTCTTATTTTCTAATATCATTACTATATAGTAGGTATATATGCGTTATAACCAGTGTGGGCCTCACGGCGTTAACCGCGTACATGCACCCGTATATATTATAATATATATAAGTATAATATATATAAAAATTATAAAATACAGAACTAAAGTAATATAACTACATATAGAAAATAGATATAGAAATATAGTTACGCAGGGTAATATATGCGGTTTGAGGGTCCAGTGCTTACAGAACCCACATGGGGCTCACAAAGAAGCCCCATTAACTGGGATGAAAAAAATTTAATTAAAAAAATCATCCACCATGGGATGGGCCCTAAGATAGGTATATATAACCTATAATTATATATATATTATATATATTATATATATATATATATATATATATATATATATATATATATATATATATATTAATATGATATTATATATATATATATATATATAATAATTATATATTATATAATATGTTTATTAAGACATTAAAGACATTAAGAATTTAGAGACAGGTATAGAAGCAAGCCTACATGGGCCTGTCGAGACGATGTCCCAAGTCAACCCACCTAACTTAAAACATGCTCATGCAAGACCACACGAAGCACCCTGGCTTGATCAAATATACTGTAACTACAAATCCACCAAATTTGGCTTAGTCAAAACTAATGATAGCTATATATGATACCCAAACCCATCCACATGCATTAGTAACTAAGTTATGGTCCATGAATGCAGTCTGACATTTATAACTGCCTGTACACTAAAAACTCGCCCAATCATTGGGCTTCG
>JABUQX010049677.1:32500-35000 GCA_015478945.1 Trachelipus rathkii | reverse complement strand
ATATATATATATATATTATATATATATAATATATTATATATATATATATACTATATATATATTTTACAGCTTTACCACCAATTCATAACACTGAGCCAACAAAGATTTATGCGGTTAAAAACATTGAAGATCATTTTATAGAGTAACTTGCTTGCCCTGATCTAATATGACCTCCGTATTTCCTAGATTGGCCTCTAGTTTTTGAGAATTTACAGGGTGGTCACAAAAATACATTAATCAACAACAATTTATGTAGTTGTAACGTAATTCACAAAAAAAAAAACACGAAAGAGATATATCAAATTGTTAATGAGTAAGTACATTAAAATGCTAATAGGTCAAACATTCAATTCAGTACAATGAAATCACAATAAATGCATTACAAATCGCTGTCTACATGATTGTCTTCTGTGTGCAGATTGGGACAATCACGTTTGAAGGCTTAACAATAGTCTGCCATCATGTGTGTATCCCACCTTTCTTTCATCACCTTGATATCTTGATGGAAACTCTCCCCTTGTTCCTCACTTTATAACATCCTAGATTATCCGGAACCGATCTAAGTGACTATGTAGAAGTGAACTTTTACTATAATTAGCATCAAATTTTCTCGTATTTCTTTATAGCTACATAGTTGGCAGATTTATGGTTGCCCAAAAATTTCTGAACAACCAAGACAAACTTTTCCAGGCAGATGCCCTTCAATATCAATCATGGAATTTATGAAATTGTCATCCTTGATGATTTGGCGAATTTGAGGCCGCTAAAGATTCCAGCTTTGGTTCTCCATACTCAACCCTGGAAAAAAATCTGCAAATATATTTTAAAACATTCACCATCTTTGTCTAGGCCCTAACAAATTGCTTTCATCAGTCCTAGTTTGATGTGGAGTTGTGGGAAAATAATTTTTCCACTGTCAAACCAGTGGTTCCGTTTAATTGGGGACTTCTAATTTTGGGGGATGCCAACCCTTAAACAAGGGGTTCATTTTAATTTTTTTTCCCTAGGCAGGCATGCAAAAGCTTTTTCCAGTGGTTCTTCTTAATAGCCCAAAACTATCCCACAAGCAATATGAAACAAGGATACTTGTATATCCGCTTTTGCTGCCAAGTAAGATGTGACCATCTTCAAATTCCAACGCATTATAGACACTGAGTGTATTCTATCTAAGCTTCTGCAAGATCATTCTTATATTTTCATATTCCTCTTCAGTTTTGTTTGAGTGACTATTGGAATCGATGCCATAAACTATTGCCAATTGTACAATAACCACACTTCAAGCTTTCTCGCTTGAACTATCCATAACACAATCGAAAACATCTTATGGTCCGGTATTTAGGTAACCCCCCATTTGAGTAGGCAGTCCAGGAATTCCTACAGTATACCATAGTCTTCTTCTTCAATGAAATATGGAAGAAGTACTACTTTTCTAGTTGTTCGAAAAATTATTTTTACATATCGGCCTGAGCCAGTTCTTTTCACTCTAGTCTAAGATCTAAAAGCTCAGAATGCTTGCTTTGGAGAACTTAACTCTCTACTAAATTAATTGATCTCTTCCGGGAGAATGTTACCGTGTAGAAGT
The DNA here is from genome assembly GCA_015478945.1 of Trachelipus rathkii. Classification (NCBI taxonomy): domain Eukaryota; kingdom Metazoa; phylum Arthropoda; class Malacostraca; order Isopoda; family Trachelipodidae; genus Trachelipus; species Trachelipus rathkii. Next base: position 33,418 of record JABUQX010049677.1, on the reverse strand, counting down.
ACTCTTCTTCATATTTCCACTCCACTATCTGCATGTGTGCACACCAAATCCTGGATATCCTCTTCATCAGACAATGCTAGGTTGGGAGTGCTAGTGAACACTTGGCAGATGGCGGACATCGTCGGAGTTGTCGGTACAGGTCGGCCTTGCTGATTTCCAAATCAGGCATACTCAAATTTACGTTTCTGGTAACGATTGATACCTTTCCACAAATTATCCAACACAAAATAACAGTCACTGTAATGATTCTTTGCTCCGCCATACCATAGGCACACCAAAATTTTAAACCTTTACTTCGTCCATTTTTCACTGACGTAGATTTTCGACACACGTTTTACAGACCCATATGGGGAGCCCAAGACTTATCTTGTTCTCCGAGTTTCATTCCAAAGTGCAGATATGCTTGCTTCACAAAGTAGTAATATTTCTTCTTTGGTTCTCCTGGCAATATTCACCACGGAATGTAGCAGAATACATTGTGGTTATTTAAACAGGCTCTTCGTGAGTACTCATAGTGTTCTGAAAATAGAAAAAAATAAAGTATATATAAAGGTAAGCCCCTTAAAAAAGAAATAAAACGATATTACTGTAAAATATGCATAAAAAAAGATATTCTGTTAAGAGTAAATCTGGAAACCCTGTATCCTCAAGAACAGAGCCAATCTTGGACACTAATTTCATCCTGAATCAGCACACCCGATTATTACATAAATTCGCTTAAAAATATTACTAGGCAGCAAAAAAAATTTTTTTGTTATGGCCGTGTAATGTTTGAGCCTCCCTCGTACCACGAACGGTGAGTGGTATTGGGAAACAAAAACTTTGATTTTACAATTTATAAATGGCTACATTATTGTTATATTGTTTACACTAAATGTAGAACTAATATTTCTTTTATGATTACGCCTTTACTAGAAT
>JABUQX010049677.1:0-27500 GCA_015478945.1 Trachelipus rathkii | reverse complement strand
TCCACCCCAACTCCACTCTCTTCAAAATTACCGACTCCCCTACTCCGTGACTCCGACTCCACAACCCTGGTTAAGCTTAGTTTCTATCAAGAGTCTGGAGGATCGAATTCATCAACATTTTAAGGACCCTACAAAAATATCCTCTGGTCAAAGGTAGGCGCTCTAACTGATATTTGCCAAATTTAGAGATAGAGGTTGAATCTGGTATTTGTCGATATCGCCAATTATGCTTCTAATAAGGAAACAACAGTTCGACTGACAGAAAGAGATTGGAGAGAGCTAGTGAAAAATTGAGAGTTGACAAGGTGAAAATTTGAAAATTAGCAGTATAAGAGGAATCACACTACATGTGCTATCCACCTTCCATCCAAAGATAAACGATGCTCCTTTACAGAGCAACACTCGGATGATGTAAAGAATTTCTGAATGCTCTCAGTCTCAGATCAGAACACTCGACTTCTCGGAAACTTGTTTTTCGAGAGAAACATTGTGGTTTTCCTAAGAAAGAACTTGAAAAAAAGAAACAGTAAGAATGACCATCTGCAGAAGAAAAATTTATTTGTGTTTTCGATATGGTAGTTGTGTGGTAGATTATGCCGAGGAAAATTTAACTGAAGGAACTGAATTTTTGAGTTATTGAAAACACAATGTTTTCTCTTCTTCAATTAAAAATATTTAAAAGATCATCAGTCAGGTGCTACAAATCCAAATTATCACTACAAATCACTATTGTCAATGTCGAGGTCTTATGTTTAGTAGCGACTCCACAGTCTTCAAACATAGCTCTTATGCGTATCTTGTTACGTATAAGAGATATACCTGTTATATATAATATATATCTTTTTTTAGAGATATAATTTATATATTTTGCTTCTTTCACTATTATACCATATACAATCTAATTTTCAAAATAAATTTTTCTTTAATCCAACCATAATTAAATTCAATTTTCAAATTTCTTCCGCTTTCCATACTGCAAAGGCATATTCTAATCTATGAAACCCACAACGATATTTCAATTACTTTCACTCTCTGTTTCTTCATTCAGTTTATTAATATTTTATCCCTCCATCTAACAATGATTCATTTTTATTATATCACGTTTCAATACATGCTGAAAGTAAAGATTTTCAAAAGTCTTCTTATTCATCTTATACATATTAGCGGGTACGCTAATATGTCTAAGATGAATAAGAAGAATATTGACATTTTTTTTCTTTATGTTTAGCTCTTCTATCTCTTTTTAATCCTTCTTCATCATTTCGTTCGTAACTTTAAATAAAATAGTAATTTTTCAGCAATTGTTTCATCTGACGAACATTTTTCAATCCTACTCTCAAACATTTCATTTATTCTTATCATCATTTCCCAATCTTCATTAATTCAAAGTGAATAATAATAATAACAAATAATAATAATAATAATAATAATAATAATAATAATAATAATAATAATAATAATAATAATATTATTATTATTATTATTATTATTATTATTATTATTATTATTATTATTATTATTATTATTATTATTATTATTATTATTATTATTATAAATATTATAAATATTATTATTATTATTATTATTATTATTATTATTATTATTATTATTATTATTATTATTATTATTATTATTATTATTATTATTATTATTATTATATTATTATTATTATTATTATTATTAATTTATTGTGCTTTCTTTTACCTAAATTGCAACGTATATAATTTAAATTTTGATCTTGAATGTTAAATTAAAGTGTGCAGATTGTCTGCCGCCAATTATAAACATACAACATAAATTTCCTTTGTAATTATAAAATTATTTTGATGCATCATTTTTATTTTTAATATTATTAAATATATATTAATATTATTTATTTATATATATATATATAATTTTTTTATTTAAATATTTTATATATATATATATATATATATATATAATATATATAAAAAAAATATATATATATATATATTAAGAGAATCTGCTTAGAATATGAATTAGGGATGGTGCTTTCGTAACCTGATGAAATGGATGTGAAAGAGTGTGGAGGAAAACACTTCGTGGAAGTAATGAGAAGGTGATTGTGAATGTGTGTGAGTTGATGTGTGCAAGAAGGAATAGGTATTTTGGGGATGAGGTCATCAGTAAGTAGGAGGTAATGGGTAGGGAGTGTGAAGTTGAAGAGTGAATTAAATCAGTAGGATAGATGAAATTACTGGTAAAATGATCAAATACGGAGAAAGTTGGTGGTATTGATGGGATTTGGAAGTGTCTGTAAACAAAGCGTTTATGAGGGTATTGTTCCGAAGGGATTGGAGGAGAGAGTAATAGTACCCTTAATATGAGGTAAGGAAGAAAACGGTAACTGTAAGAATTATAGGGGAATAAGTTTATTGATGTTGTAGGTAAAGATATATGTTTGGTATTTTTTCTCGAAAGAGTGTGTCGAGTGGCTGAAGTGATTGGTGAAGAACCAAGGTGCGTTTAGAAGTGGTAGAGGAAAATGTGTGGATCAAAATCTTTACATTGAAATTTAAAAATGAATGAAGAAGCATGAGGTGCATAGGCGCAACTCGGTGGCGCATTTAGGACTTGGAGCTCTGGTTAATAGGGTAGCTCTATGGCAGATGCTAGTGATATATGGTTTTGGTGATAAGGCTCTGAATGGTATCAAAAGTTTGTATGACGATAGTGAAGCGTGTGTAAGAATAAATGGAGTAGAAAATGATTGATTTAATATTAATAGCGGAGTGAGGCAGGGAGGTGTTATCTCTCCTTGGTTATTTAAGTTGTATATGAATGGGGTTATGAAAGAATAAGAGGTGGAGGTGGCAGGGGAAGGTGTTAGAATGATGGAGAATGGAAGAGAGTGGAGGGTGCCCTACCTATTAAATGCGGATGATTTGTTTTATTGTGGCGAATCGGAAGAGAGTTTGAGATGATTGGTTGAGAAATATGGCAGGATGTGTAAAATGAGAGGTTTGAAAGTAAACGTAAATAAAAGTAAAGTTATGGTTGTGAATGAGGACATTCCTCGGTGTGAAGTTATGTTAGATGGTGAGCATCTGGAACAAGTGTCTGAGTTTAAATATTTAGATTAACAGTTGGATGAGGAAGGAACGGATGATGCAGTGTTGTAGGAAAGTTGTGAATGGCAGGAATTTGGCTGGTGCAATTAAATCGTTGGTGGAAATAAAGGAACTAAGTCTTGAGTGCGCTAAGGTTTTACATGAGGGTATGTTATTACCTGTGTTAACGCATAGTAGTGTGACTATGGTTTGGAATAAGAGGCATAGACCTAAAGTATTATGTGTTCAGATGTACAATCTTTGGAACGTGTTAGATGTGAGAAGAATTGATAAAATGAGGAATGAACGTATTAGAGAGTTGTTGGTGTGAAAGAAAGGAGTAAATGAGAAAATAAAGAAAGTACGTTGAGATGGTTTGTTTGGTCATGTGGAAAGGATGAATGATAGTCGGTTGGTTAAGCGGATGTATAGTGGCGATTGTTCTGGGAATTCGACCTGCTGGAGAGACCGAAGAAAAAAGTGGATTGGAGTCAGTTAAAGTAATGCCTGGAGGAGAGAAATGTGAGTTTGGCAGTGACGTTAAGAAAGGTGCATAAAAGGAGTGAATGGCGGGGTTTTGTGAGGGGTATAGTTGTGGCCCACCTGGGCCAAGGGTTGAACCCCAAATTGACGATATGCCATAGTGAGGGCCCGTCGCGGTCTCGTTGAAGCTCCAGATGGATTTTACGACTGCGACGTAGTTCTCACAAAAAGTATGAAGGGAACGGTAAGGCGCTGGTTTTTTTTTCGACTTGCCGGTCATATTTCTTCTACTACTTTTCTGCTTCTGGTGCATGTTGCGACATATATATATATATATAATATATATAATATAATATATACTATATATAAGTATATATATATATATATATATATATATATATATATATATACTACTCGTCAAAATTAACGCACCACTAGTTCATATGACGTTAACAGGTTACAGAAAGGACCAGAAGGTTGTGTAACTTTATTATGCAAGTAACATAGCATTGGGGACATATTATGCAGTGGTAAGATTGTCGAGGGGCCCTAGGAATCCCCTGGGGGCCTACGAATGGGTAATGTATGTGGCCGATGTGTTTCCTCCAACGTGGGACGTTATCACGGTGAAGGGTACGTGTGTGGATGGTGTTACTCATTAAAGTATGATAAAGTGTGGATGAAGGCTTGGCACCTTCGTTTCATGCTCTCAATTAGGTGCCAAATGTCCTCCACTGAAATCTGATCCAACACTCCACGCATCGCTTGTTCAGCTCCTGGAGGGTTCCTGGCGGTGGTTGCAGCTGTCGCAACCACCGTTTCAACATGTCCCACACACGTTTAATTAGGTTTAGGTCGGAATTGTATGCTGGCTCAATCCAATGTTCAGATTTTTACCGTCGTTAGTTATTCGGTGACACATCAGGTCTTGTGAGGTCTTGCTTTACCATATATTAGGACGAATCCTTCACCAATGTAGGAGGCATATGGCACGACAAATGGGTCAAGGATGTCTGCGATATACGGTACGGCGGTTAGAGAATCGCCACCTAGGACATGCAACTTCGTACGACCCGTTAAAGATATGCCTCCCCAGATTATGAGAGATCCACTTCCACACAGCAATACCTCCCGCATATTACATTGCTCGCACCTCTCATTAGATCGTCGATAGACTCTGGATGGTCAATCGGAGATGAAAAGACTGACTATGGACACATCCGTAAACAGCATATTCACCCACTCGACGACGGTCCAACGTGGGTGTTCCCGAGCAAATGCTTCGGCTTATTTGAGTACACTAAGATGCTTTTCGGTTTGAGAAATGCTGCGCAATCATTTCAACGCTTCATAGATAGTGTTCTCAGAGGTCTCCCCTTCTTCTTTTCCTACCTTGATGACCTCCTCGTCGCTTCAACTTCTCCTGGAGAACATGAGCAACATCTGCGTGCTGTTTTTGCCCGGTTAGATGAATATGGAATACATCTCAACCCGGCAAAGTGTGCTTTCGGTGCATCTTCTCTTACTTTTCTTGGTCACACGGTCTCCGCTGAGGGTATTTGTCCTTTAGCAGAGCGTGTTGACGCCATTCGCATTTTCCCTCTGTTTCAAAATCAGAAACAACTGCGTCAGTATCTTGGGATGCTAAACTTTTACCACGATTTCTGAAATCAGGGGCCGACATTCTTCGTCCACTTACCGCCCTGATAGGTCCCAAGAAACGAGGAAGCAGTACGAAAGTTGATTGGACTGACGAAGCAAAGTCCGCGTTTGAGGCCTGAGTTCCATATTCTCACGGACTTCAAGCTCCTCATTTTTGCCATGGTCTCTAGGCATGAGCAACACTCTCCTATAGAAGCGAGACATCTTGAATATGTGTCCCAGTTCACAACAGACGTGCGACACATTTCGGGAGTGGACAACTTTACAGCAGACGCACTCTCCCTCATTGAATTTGATGTGATTTCAGCCTTACCCCACATCCACTATGAGGCTATGGAGACATGCCAAGCTAACGAAGGCCCTGCACTTCCAAAAGACTCTTTACTCCAGATGGAGTGGCTTCAACTTCCTGGGATAGAGAAGAAACTTTTGTGTGACGTGTCCACGGGTTCCCCCCGCCATCTCGTGCCTCCATCCTTTCGTAAGGCTGTCTTCCTCAATCTCCATTCGGTGTCCCATCCAGGTATTGAGGTTTCACGCAAACTTGTTATCGCTCGTTTTGTATGGCCTGAAGTCAATGCCAACGTTGCAAAATGGACTCGCAAATGTCTCTCGTGCCAACGTTGAAAGGTGCAAAGACACACAAAAGCCCCCCTCGGCACTTTCTTACCTCCGGGTGATCGTTTTGAACGCATCCACATTGATATCGTGGGTTCGTTACCGCCTTCACATGGCAAACGTTATATTCTGACCAGCATAGACTGGTTCACTAGATGGACTGAGGCCATTCCCCTCTCGGTTGCCACGGCGAAGTCCATAGCCAGGGCTTTCTTGGCACATTGGGTTTCCATTTCTGCATTCCACTTTCTGTTACCACGGACAAAGGCCGTGTTTTTGAGTCCTTTCTTTGGAGAGATTTCTTACGCCTCCTCGGTTCGGGGAAGATCCATTCTATGAGCTTTCATCTTATAAGCAATGGGATCATTGAAAGGTTTCACCGTCAACTTAAAGCTTCTCTCATGGCTCATCCTCAACCAGAATATTGGGCTGATGCACTGCCTCTCATCATGCTTGAAATTCGCACTGCCATCAAGGAAGATTTTCAATGTTCTGCTGCAGAGCTAGTCTATGGTTTTACTCTTCGTCTTCCTGGTAAGTTCTTTTCCCAATCTTCAGCTTCTTCTACTGCCGATCCCCTTTTGTATCTCACCCGCTTGAGACGTTGTGCCCTTTCTTAGAGACCTACTCCGACTCGACAACACAAAATACACTCCATTCCCCGAAAAATCTTTCTTCATGTACTCACGTCTTTTTGAGGCATGATTCGCATCGTTCAGCTCTCCAACCAAAGTACGATGGACCTTCCCTGTAGTACTGCGGAAGCCCGCTTACTTCGAGGCGAATCCTCCTGATACCCCGGTTTCGGAATTGTTGGTACGTACAGTTCCGACCCCCTTTACCACAGCACCTTCTTATAACACATCTATTTCTGCTCCTGCTTCTCTACCTTCTTCTTCACCTCCTCCACCTCCATCACCATCACCACCTTCTGCACTGACTTCCACGTGTAATACTGCAGACATTCAAGCCCCGACTACAACTCCTGCTCTTACTTCACGTCCACTTACTCTTACGCAAACGCGCACTCAGACTTCAAATATGCCGATTCCAACTCTAGCTTCCAGACTTTCCTTCCGTTCGGCTTTGTTGCCCTCGGCATCGTCAAGTAGATCGAGTAGAGGTCGACAAGTGGGTTGGCCGAGACGCTATCTCGACTAATTCACCTCGACCTCTCCTTTGGAAAGGGGTTATATAGCCTGAGTGAGCTCTCTCCTTACTGTTAATACTCACTGTGGTTAGCGCACCCTCAAGCGAAGGCTTCGGTGAACTAGCCTACGACGCTATCATTGCGCTGGATATTATGGCGCAGAGCTATCATTACAAAGAAATCATCATTTAAGTAAAAAAAATAATATGTTTTTAACTATTGCAACTCTTTGTAGTGCTTTTAAGGTGAGTTAGGCGATCGTGAAAGTGTAATTTCTTAAATTAGAGTTTCGATATTGGAGAAATGCGAGATAGGAATCCGAAGTCAGCGCAAATAGAATTAGTCGAAAACTAATTTTCAACTTTAAATTATGCAAAATAAAAAAGTTTTTGAAAAGTTACAAAATGAACATAGCAAATGATATAATAGGTAGAAGCACGACTTTTGTAATACAGTAGATACCAGGTTAGGCTATAAACTGTTATCTAATGTATGCCAACCCTAGGTGGGCCTAAAGCATCTACGCCCAAATTTATATATTTATATACATGATTATGAAGTACTTAATGCTAACATAACATCCTCCTCTATGTAAATATATATTACGTAGGATTTCTTTTCCTGCATAATATATATGAACATAGAAGAGCGACTATTTAATTAATAAAGATCTAACAAACAATTGTGTATCATACCACACTCCTCCATGTAAGTGCATATCGGGTAGGATACATTTCCTGCAAAATATGCATGAATATTAAGAGCGATACTTTATTTAATAAAGACTTAACAAACAATTGTGTATACATACCACAACACCTCCATGTAAGTTCGCCATATCGGGTAGGATACAATTTCTGCAATATGCATCAAAACAATTTCAACACTAAACCTATAAATGTGCGAACAACATGGAACAGGAGTGACTCATATATATTTATCTCACACACATAGATACACATCGTCACACCATACACATATTTGGTATCGGTACAACATCACACTTCTTTCAAAGAACCAATAAACACTTTGAATGTTAGATTATAACAATAATTTTCCTGCAAAATATGTCATTGAATATAGAAGGTGATTATTCGTAACCTGCCAATTTTCTAATGTACCATGTAACTCCTCTATGTAAGTACATATTACGTAGGATCTTTTTCCTGCAAAATATGTATGAACATGGAAGAGTGCCAAATTGTTAATTGCCCTGTTTCTACTTGTCTTGTCCTTTTCTTGTTAGGAAACAGCGGGCCAAGTTCCCAGTTCCAGCTTTAGCTTTTTATGGTACTATTGATATTGACTAGTGGATTAAGAAAATAAAGAATAAAATTAAAGAAGCATCTAATCCTTTCAATATCAACTTTCGCAAAGCAAATTAGTGAAATCTTGGATGGTTGCAAACACAACATGCAACATACAACACCAACATTGCTAAGAAAACCATAATATTATATATATATAATATATATATATATATACTTAAATCATATAATAATTAATAACATAATAATTAATAATTACAATTAATTAAATAATATTATAATAATAATAATATTCAACATAAATTAATAATATCATATTCAAATATATTATGAATTGATTAATAAATATAAAATATATATATAATATAAATTATTAATTATATAATTTATTTCTAATTTTATATTATTTACTAAATATATTTTAATATATATAATAATAAAAATAAAATATATAGTATTAAATATATATATTATATTAGATTTATTGTATTGTTATTGATTTGTAAATATAAATACTCACTTTATTTTTATTAATAATCATAATAATAAAATAATTATTATTCAAATAACAGAGATAATACATCAAAAGTATATAACAACGAGTGAAACTCAAAAAGCATAAACACATTAAAAATAGACATCTATCCGTCCAACGTTTCGTGATTGTGTACTATCCATAACTTTCATATAAGATCACAATGGAGCAACAACACATATCTAGAAAGAGAAGAAGCTATAAATCACATAAAAAACCAATTCTGAATATACATACAGAAGCACTCATGCAATATTCGATGACTACACACACATATGACTCACTTCCCCTTGGCCATTTTGTTCTTCATGTATTGGGTAAGCATACTTTACATTATGATTATTAGTAACTTGGTGGGGATCATATTCGGAGAGATTTCACTCAGAGCTAATAATGTAGCTTTTGAGATCACAAAATAGAAAAAGGGAGCGGAAAGTCTTACACGGTGGTGTTATATTAAATTGTGATGTAGTGTATTTTTGTGGGTGATATACTTCCATAAGATGAACTATTCCCTCCTTTCAGGTGGACTCCTCCAAATTTAAATAAGAGGATGTAGTCAATTCGAATGTCGGGCTCTGAATATCAGTTGGATAATATTTTTAATTTATTTTATATCTTTTCACTTTTTTTTATTTTTTTAGTCATTTTTATAATTGTATTATTTTATTTTTTTTTTTTTTTTATTATTGTATATATATATTATAAATAATATATTATTAAATTTAATTATAATATTATTATTTAAATTATTATTATATATTTATTATTATATTATTAATATTATTTATATATTATTTAATTATAATATACAATCATTATAATTATTATATTATTATCATTTATTATATAATTATTATAATTATTATTTTAATTTATATTATTATTACATTATTTATATTATTATAATATTAATATTATTAATTATAACTCCTTTAATATATTCTATTCTATGTGCAGTGTCAAATCGTATAAATTTTTAATTCCATATAATGTGCGGAACATATTCCTTCTGAAAGCTTGATCACAGAAAGTCACATGACTCTTTCTATATTCATAGTCATCAAGATCATGATATTCGAGTTGTCATGTATTAAGCTCTGATATCATTTCATTACAAATAAAGCGGGGGAAACCTCCAAATTATTATTATGTATCTTTTAAGTACGATGGGAATATGGATTAGTTGTAAATTCTCATTCAGGGAATGAAACACCAACAAAGTTTATTTACTAATTGCTTTTGAAATATGAATAACAACAAATAGGGAGTTATCGGAGATTTCAAAAATGGTGGAGCAACTTCCTATCTCCAATGTTCAATTAGACATGCCTCTTACCATATTTTTTATAGTTGTTTTGTCTCTAGGAAGCAGGGTCTAGTTCTCACAGTACACGTCACTTCATTGAGCCGGTAGAAGACTAAATGTGTCAAATTGGTAGCTTATACTAGTTTGATAAATTTACCACACATCCAGAAAATTTTTAGCATATTCTCCTTTCATCTACACCATCAAATTATAACATGAGTATTAATAGAAACAGATGAACATAAAAGTTATTCATAACTATAATAGTGTGTAATATAGAGTGCAATCTTCAGCCATTCTCGTGTGCTCCTGCAAAGGTCTTTTTCTTCCCCTCGCTGGTCAGCTGGCAAGAGTTCAAAGCAATCGCATTCTTCGGGTCTATGACCACAAATAAAATGCGTGCAGATTGAGGACAAATAACTCTCAAGAAGACGTACCATAAGTGAAATGGACCAATTAAAACAGCTTTGTGTGCTTAAGTGAGTTCTATATAGATGAGACTTCAACTTTTAGAGTAAATCACAAGGCCGTTAGAACTTATTATGTGATAGTGTTATTGTTTGATAATACATGTTTTGGTTGCTCAGGAACTAGGCTAAAAATGTAGGTATCTGCTAAGGATGTCCCTTCCCTCATAAATAGACCTCCTCTAACTTATGTTCATAGTTTATATATTCCTTTTAGATTCATTAAATATTTATATTGCAATCTTGAACTTCCACATGTTTGATATTTTATTGAGTTTTGTTAATGGTTTCCCCATTATAATATTAATGCTTTTCTCATAAAATTTTGTAAACACTAAGACTTTAAATTCATATTTATTAATTATTATTAAGGGCAAAACAAAATTCTTTAGAAATTCTACTATTACTGTTTATTATCAAACTTTATTTGCTTATATAGTGTGAATCGAAATATGATAAATAAAGCTTGTGAAGCTATAAATGCCAGAAAAAGCATTTCTCACTTCTAAAAATTTTGAAGGTATCTTTAAATTGCTCTTTACAAGATGCTAAGAGAATTATTAATCGCTAATTATACGGATATTTTTTATGAAAGCCTCTCCCCTCTCGTGATCTCTCAATCGCTCTTTATTCTAACTCTGTAAGAATGTAAACTGGACTATCCCAAAATATTTTCACCACAATTATAATCACCATCATGATATTCACCATCAACCATCCTAACAGAATATCATAACGAAGCATTCATATAGTAACAAAAATACATTAAGTACTTCGCCGATCAGAGAATGATATTAACATTTTCATACCTCAATTACCAGTTATAAGAAAGTTATAGGAAATATACAAGTTGGTTGCTTATAATACCACTCAAATTACTTCTTGAGACCATATTTATGGATTTGTGGAGTTTCCTCGAAGGTAAAGAAGATTGTCTTTAAGCAGCCAATTTGCTTGGCGCTAAGTTTATGTCCTCTTTGTACTCTTTTGTTCAGCCTCCAGAACCTCCGCAACACCAATAATAATATATGTGTTACATAGTTTTATTATATCCTCTCATTATTTTCTAGTTATACATTATATTATAACATAAATTATATAAAAATATTTATAATATTAAATTTTATTCTTGAGTTCATATTATCTATATATATGGTTATATGCCAATATATATTATTATTTGTCTATAAGTGTATTCTATATTTATTATTTATATACTTTTTATCTATTCTTCTATTTTATTATTAGATAAAATTATCATTACAAAGATTATTTTTTATCTCAACTCTCATTTATTATCTATTTATTCCTTATCTCATTTCCTATTATTATTTTATTATGTTCGATTTGAGAGGGATCTATTCATTATTTTATATACTTATTATTAGTTATTCTTTTATTTTATTTTCCATTCTAATGTTTTCTATTTTGTTGGTTTGGTTTTAATAATTCCCTCTAAATTCCTCTAAAAATTCCCTCTAAAAATCTGAGACATACTTGAGTTTTATTAAGGCAATGTATTGAAAAGTTTGATAGATATTTGATAGCAATTAATGATATTGGTTTGATATTAAAGTTACTCTTACTGAGTAATATTTGTTTAGAAAGTGATATCTTGAAACAATTTGATTTTAAATGTTACATTTGACAATATATTTGATAATATTTACATGCTTGTCAGATATATTTTAGATCAGGGACTAACTGGTAACACATTGATTTTAAAATGTAGTATTTTTATATTCTTTTAATGCTATCTAATTTTACCCCTTGCAGGCACTCAGCTATAAATTAGGGGAATTGTCAGGACCATTGACAGAGCATCTTAAAAAATTATGATATGAAATATATACTAATAGGTAAGGTGAGTGAATTATATAATGGCCTTGTGATTCAATTTAAGATTTTTGAGACAGTTATACTAAATACTGAGAAAAAAAAACATCCTTTTGACTATTAATCCCAAAAGAATGCAAATGAATTAGTTTTAAGATTAAATTAAAAATTCTCATAGGCTAATTTTTTTATAGATAATATATATAAGTATTAAAATAATAATAATTTCTCTATACTCTTTTATTTTTTTTATGTACCTCTATATAAGGTCGTTTTTTACTAGCAGTTTATTTTATATTTGTATACATATATATACTCGGCAAATGTATTTATTATATTAATAGTATAGTATTTAAAGTTCCTTATATATATACTTGAGTATTATGCCATTTTGGTATTTTGAAATGATATTACGAGTTCTTTCTAAAGGTGTTTCTTCCATCGAAGATTCATTAGAAATATATAATTATTAACTTATATTATATATATATATTATATAAAATATAATATTTAAATTTTACAATTATTTTCTTTTAAATGGAAATCCCACATTAAATATACACTTATTTAAACATGCATTGTATAAAATAGTATACAGTGGATTCATAATTACTATCCCACAAAATGTATATACAGATATATAAGTATAATATATATATTATATAAATGAATTGTAAACATCATGATTTCAAGACTGCCAGCATAGATAATTAAGGTATAATCAAGATATGTTCATATAATAATACTTATTATTACTATATTGTTTGTAGGGGCTGTGTATATGTGTGATACATCGAAAAATTACCAGATTATAATTTTATTTTTGTAGTATATAATAGCGTTTGATAATATTTTTACTAAATTAATTAAATATATTAATAATAATTTATTATATGGCTTTAGAACTATTTATCGAAATATTATAAAATTATGGATAAAATAAGCAAAAAACATATAAAATAATGATGTATATAAGCTAGGTAGCTACTTTATATAAATTAAATACATATATCATATATATATGTCAACTTGTATAGTGCACTACACCTAAATACATTATTAATATTATTTAAACTTATATATAATAAATATTGAATATGTGAGGATATCTAATTCTACACGTATATATATTATATATATATAAAAGTGTGCCTGATACATCTTAACCAAATATTCAAATGAATTAGACTATTACCGCTAGCCAGATATAAGCATGGTATTTATATATGAATTTACATATTCGTGTTATAATTCATAATATTGCCGCTTTTTATTTTTACTATATATATTATCATATTACTGATTTAATTTTTCTCTATAAGTGGACCTCATTAAATTATAGGCCTGATGTGTGATAATAATAATATATTATCTATATATATCATCCTAATAATATATATAGTACTCAAACTAGTTATACCCTGGATAGTCATATTTTATAACGTTGGTATTATAATTGAGTGGAAAGCGCTGCCTTCTAGTAGCAGTATAGATATATTCTGCTATTAATATTTATATCAATTATAACTTAAATACATTTTTATTAATTACGACATTTATTTTTTCTTTATTTATATTTGTTATGTTAATAAAAAAATACTGTATTAACATAAGAGTTGGAATTATTTTATATATATATTATATATATAAAATCTATTATTTCCAATTTATAATCATTCAATAATTTAAAGTATATATCTCAATTTTTACCTATCTTTCCAGTTTTTATTATTAAAATAAAAAAATAATATAATAATATAATATTAAATATAATTATTATAATAATTTATATATTTTATCCAAAGAAGTAATATTGACTACTTAGCTATATATATAATATCATATATATATATTATTAATATAATATACTGATATCAAGCAATAGTAGTAACAAGGATATATTGGACGTGTTGTACATTGTCTTGACACAGCGCTTTTTTAACCTTCCCATGACCATTGCGCTGACCTTGGACACTTAGCTCATACTCCTTACCCCATTAGTAACCTTTGGTATTGGAGTACCACAATTTTTTTACGGCTAGTGACTTGACCTGTTTTTTCTTCTGCCAACTCGACCTTTTTTAATAGTAACCGTACCTTTTTCGACCAAACCCTCTTTGTGCTTATACCATGGAAATTCAGTGTTTTTGGCCCACGGATTTTTCAAGGGGTCTGGCAAGCCCTATTTTTTAAGGCAACACCTATTATATATATGCAAAACACCTAATTTCGTTAGGACACTCTCCTAATATTATTTTCCGCATACACCTCTGATTTTTTGCACCCTTCGTATAGAAGGCGATAATAGAGACAATTTAACGGACTTTGCGAGTAAGGCAACCGTCTTAAAGCTTAAAAGAAGCGTGCTCTATGGCTCTCACTCCCCCCGCGCCTCTCTATTTTCTCGACCCTAATTTTTTTCGTTCTCGTCGACCATATTTGAGGTCTCAATTTTTGCCCACCGTAGATTTTTAACTCATCTCATTTAGGGGCTTTTAGCCCATATTTTTTGATTAGAGCTTGTCCTTACACCATACATTAATTCTGATCACTGTACCCCTTTGCTTCGAGCACTCTGACATGAATCCATGGGTCCATAATTTAGAACCCCACACGTATTACCATTCTCTTGTCCTTCAAGGGGTCATAGACTTCTTTTTTGACCCACGGTAATTATGTCTCTTCCTTTAAGAGGGCTTTACCTTTTGATGTCGTTTGTGTGATTTATAAAGCGTGTGTATTTAGGGTGCCTTACATTGACACAGTGCACACCAACTGGGTCCCAATAATCTGGCTCACGCAATTTTTCTGGCCCCACTCGTGCCCCCACCCCGTGAATTTGCTCGTCTCTCTTGATACGCGATTTTCGAATTGGGATACAAATATTTACCAACCTTAGAAACCACCTTATCCTACATCAGACATTTCACACTCAACACACACACAATTTATAAACACACACAACACACAACACACTACACACACTAGAATACAACCACAACATCACACTATATTATACACACACCACACACTTATATAACTACACATTCACATCATGACACTTAATACACACATTCACTTTGACATACTTACATTACATATTTACCATAGATACTACCTTACATTTATACACTATACTAACTACGTATTACAAAAACACACTGCCAACCCTTTTGGTCGATCCATGTGAGGTCCATAATTTATTGACCCACTATATAGTATATAGTAATTATATAGTAATTCTCTAAGGGAAAGGAAACACAATTTTTTTGATTATATATATATAATTTTAGTAATATATTATGTTTATCTGGTTTCTTATAACCTTGTTATATTGACCATGATATATTTCGGCCTTGACCTCTTGCCATATACCAAAGGGTCAATTTTTGGACCACGCTATATCTGATGGCTTTGATTAGGTTTTCACCTAGATCGACGAGCGAGAGATGCGTTAAGAGAAGTATCTAGGGATGATGTGAGATCTATTTGAGATTTCGTGTGGAGAGGAGTGATTCAGGAGCAATGGAGAACGTGCGACGAAGAGAGAGAGAAGTGTGGAGAGAGAGAGAGAGAGAGAGGAGAAGTGGCACAGAGAGTTTAGAGGTGCCAAGTGGAAGTGCCAATGAGTGAGACCAGGGGAGAGAATTGACCGAATGGAAGGTATGTGCCAGTGAGTGCCACATTAAGTTGCCGAAGAGTGAAGTGACCACATCGTGCGAAGAGCTGAGAAGTTGCCACTGATATGTTCGAACCCTGTTATCGTAGCCATGCCCCGGAGACCTGGAGAGAAGAGTAGAGCCCTAAGTAAGGAGAGTTTGGTCTGAACCCCCTGAGAGGTGAATGAAAGGTATGAGAAATCGACGAGAGAGTTGAGAGAGAGTGATGTATGTGTACACATCTTGCTAGAATGACTTGAGAAGATGTCCTACTATGGTTAGTTTTTATAACACTTATTGCATGGCAGAATAATAGTGATATCTTTAAAGAGCTAGCAGATTGATGTGGACGATGACCGCAAACGTGATGTGTGCAAGAGTCCGACGTACCGGAGGTCGAGAGAGACGCAATCGGAAGCACGCGAGAGGGAGAGAAGAGAGACGAGAGACGCCAGAGGACGTGCGCCCGCGAGGCGAACGAAGAGAGATATGAAGACGAGAGAAGATAAGTGTGTGACCGACCGAGCGAGCCCGAGCGTAGTTGAGACGCGACCGCGAGACGAGAGAGAGAGAGAGGACGCACTAACGTTTTAAACAGATAATCGATTTCACGCCCAGCGGCAGTAGCGCAGCGCAGAGAGAGAGACAAGAGAGAGATATGCATAATAAAGATATTCAAACCCCTAGCAATATGGTAATTAAGCATTTCGAGCTAAACTTTGGAGTTTCCTTTACTCTCTCTGCGCTATGCCAAACAAAGCGTAATTATTAGTGAGAAAAAATTGTATTTGATAATAAATTACATTTCTTTACTCTCTGTAATACTATAGTGCATGATTGTACCTAATATTGCATAACAAAATTGTAACGGCTATTTAATTATCTCATTTTTTCTCTCTCTTAATAGCATATATTTCTTTATATCAATTATATACTTAGATATGCTAAGTAATGCTATCTCACACTTCTGTGTCCTCATACTCATACAAATTTACTTAATATCTTTATATTTGTCTTAATATAATTCTAATCGAATTTTTCTTATAGGTATCAGTACAGCGCTCGTAGAGTAGACTCTTCTCAATGATAATCTACAATATTACAGAGATTGGCTTATAGTCTTGAGATATTCAGTTTAAACATGTTCAAGATTTAAATCTATATTATTCAAATATCTTATATCTATAATGACATTTTATTTTTTACCTTAAAGGAACTGTTTATCTTTATTCATATTTTAGTAAGTTATAAATAAATAATTCTTATATTATTTTTTATACTTATAAATTTGTTATTTTCTCTATGTTAGAACGACAATAAATAGGAAATACCCTATGCGAAGAGCCTGTATTGGTAGTTAAACCCAATTATGTATATAGCTTAATCTGTGATAAGAATAGAAATTTCAGTTTATGTTTGAGAACCAAATGAAAATCATATACTGTTGCTGAGCCAAGCATATCTCTGAGCACTAACTTTGGAATGTTTTATTAAGAGACAAGATACAAGTCTTGTGGCTCCCATATGTCTGACTCAAACGTGAATACATGCTCTAAAATACAGTGACTCAGTGATAAAATTACGGGTAAATCAATAGAACGGATAGGTATAAGTGATATTACAAATCTCTTATGGAGGTGGGCCTTATGGTATGCGGTTGAGC
This sequence comes from Trachelipus rathkii, assembly GCA_015478945.1. Taxonomy (NCBI): domain Eukaryota; kingdom Metazoa; phylum Arthropoda; class Malacostraca; order Isopoda; family Trachelipodidae; genus Trachelipus; species Trachelipus rathkii. The sequence continues at coordinate 9,779 of JABUQX010049677.1, read as the reverse complement.
CAAAGAAATCCTGCCATCTCAGTGTTGTGTTTAATTTTTGTTTGTCTGCTTTACTCGTTCTGTTTGAAATGAAGTATTGTGTTTTCACAGATATATAATCTATTAGTTTGTAGTATCTGGACATACTTGTAATATGTAGTTACATGCGCACCTTGCTACCGCTCACTTCCGCACATTAGTTTCTTAAACACCAATGTTATTCAACTACCTTTATACGTCCCTAGCGTAATTGTTACTCAAAGTAAATGAATAAGAAAGATAAGAAATATCACATCCTCACAAGGAGAGATAAAATAACGAGTGATTTGATGTGAAGAAGTTTAAAATATACGTCATGGAATGTCAAAAAAAGTTGTGATGTTGAGTTATTCCCCCATTTGGGAAAATTTCATGCTTATTACTTTGTGAATACGAGTGTAGTATAAGCTCCATCTCTCATAGCAAGATTCTGAAATTTTAGCATCTAGACTAAGTGAAAAGAACTGTCTCAAGGATTACATACCCTCCGATAATGCAGATATTGTGGCATAGAGGATAAAGTTGAGCGAGAGGTGGTGTTAGCTCATACATATCTACCTTCAACAGGTGATTTCATTGAAGAAGTAAACAACTGATCAATATCTCTCAAACACTGAAAGTATTTTGCTGTGTATATTACTCCAATTTGCTTGTAACTGTCTACCCTCATAATTAACTACCAGTGCTAATAACATATGGTTGTCCATGTTGTTCTATTAATGGATAGTGCTTACAAACGAGTAAGTATCTAAATTGTGTTTTATATTAACATACCTTTGTTACAATAGCGGCCCAATGAAGTTAAATCACATGATGCCATAAAATACACAATAAATTAGCATCGAGTCGCTATACATAACATCGAAAAGTGGAATATGAAGATCATAACGAAATGATCTTGGTGCATGTAGTATGTGAGATTATATGTATGTTCTACCCATGCGTGTTATGCCTTTATGCGTTGATTATAGCAAGTTTCTAGTGTTCACTCAGTGCTTACTTTGGCGTGGCAACTGCATATAGCTCGGCGCTTTCTCTTTTACTGCTTTAAACTTTTCTGCTATACTTATAACTGCTTAGTAAACTCCATCTATTGTTTCATGTACTCTGTTTTTAACTAAAGATATTTATTATGCTTCGATGTGGAGTATAGTATGTGCTATAGTTAATGGATTTCACTGGTGTAATTTAATTACGTTTTGTGATTTATATTGTTATGTTTATTCTATTTGCTTTAGGGATAAATTCTATGTTACTTGATATGGTGTAGATCAAATATTCATTAACGAAACCAACTTGTATTATTATGTTGTACATGTAGTGTGATAATATTATATATTTTCTCACTGAACTTGCACATCTATAAATCTAAAAATAGATAATAATATATATATATGATAATATTGTTATATATATAATATATAGAACTAGCGGCACGAATGCACAGCACATTATTGTACCACTTTAGGGACCCAACTTATTAACGTAGTTCGAGAGTCACGTAATTATTATCTCACTACATATTTTTATACATTCTTTCCTAGACACGGTTACAATCTTACTGATTTGCAATCAATGGCTATGAAAACTTTCTCAACTAAGCTGAATCTTTAGCATGCTCCAGCTACACTCTCAGTCATAACAACCTCATCAGATATAATGCACACCACATACTATACATCAAATTCCTTCACTATGACACTATGAGTAACCATACACGATATTGTGCAACATGACATTACCTGACCTCGTGAAAAGTACTCATTTGTTTACTTGGCTTGTTCAGTAGACACTTTTTACTTTGTTTACACTTATACACACGGCAACCATAAATCTGCCAACGTATGGTAGATTCATACACAGAAATGCTATCTCAGCGACTCTCAAACATCTTGTACAATGCCTATAAGAGCATAAAAGCTTATCTCACATATACACAGTCATCCTCACATAGATTGCACTCTTATACTAGATAACGCCAGCTTATCACCCGAGTATTCAACTCTAGGTATTGTAGCTCAGTGTAACTTTTAACGACAAGGGGTATGACATTTCCATCAATAGACTGATCGCAAACAGGGGGGAAACCATCAACAACACACACCATCACCACACGAAACCCTCAGATCAGATACACACATTGAGAATGGTCTAGTACTACTATATGTATGCGAACGACCAGATTTTCCTCCAATCTACGTTGAATTGCTACCTCTACGTAGCATCACTAAGTAAGTCTACACTCATCACTCTACGAGACAGCTCTCACTATATCTAGCTCAAATACGAGACAGATTTAATTTGGTACGATTTCTAATCAACTCACATGTACTCGAAACGATGTGCATCACTGTTTTGAGACACTCACCATCACATTAGCATTATTTTAACTGTACTTTTACTCACACCAGAATATTACTTACATTACACAAACCATCTTTAGATTTTAATATATCTTTTCGTAGTTCTATTCTCTGTCGATCGACTCTACAGTTCACAGAACTAACATAACTTGTTAGTTTACTTTTACAACTCAGTATACTTTCATCAGCACACACCCAGCATGAACTATTATCATCCAAACCTGAGACAGCCCAGCTCCCTAAGGTAATACGAGAGTCATTATATCTGAACAATGCAGTTATAATTTATTAAACATTATTGTTTTAAGCACTATAAACACGTAATTCTTATCCATTTATAAACTGACCATTTCAAATGTTTAATAGTCCGCAAAATCTATATAGCTTTGGCCAAAATTAGTATATATTCTTCTTCTTTTATTGTTTTTTCTTAATATAATCTTCTAAATAATAAAAATCAATCTTATTTCTATTAACCATAATTAATAATATATTTAATTATATAAATATAGCTTTAGTGCAATTGCATAAATTAATATACTGTTAATATATCTATTTTTGTATTTATTAATTATATTAGTATATACTTAAATTAATACAAGGTTTTATAAAAAATAATCTATATATTAAAAATATTACTTTAATATATATATATATAATTTTATTTAATAAATAAAACATTATATTTTTCTACGTACCTAATACAGTCTAATTATAGTACGTCGTACTTACTAGTCACAAAATACAGTAAGGAATCAGGCCCTAGCACCCCTCTACAACCAAGTAATATATGCATACGTATATATGTTCTTATTTATACTTACTGCTATTTATACATCTATCTCTTTACGTCATATGTATATTATAAGAAACCTCTCGTTATTTAAAATATACCAATAATAGTTATTATGATACTCCTTCTCGTGGTGCATTAATATAATCTATAATAACATATAATATATAATTATTTATTTTAATAAGCTACTCATTTTTAAAAAGTTTAATATTTAGAAAATATACAAATTATTATCATCCACTTAAGAATTGAGCGGTGGTGTTAACTAAAATATATATATTCATATAGTTTTTATATAATTTATAATAAATTTCATATATATATTTCACTTATATATTATATTATTTATTATAATTTATATAAATTAATTATAATAATTAATCTAGTGACAAAATATATTAGCAATTACCTTGAGATGTAGAAGCAGACGTACTTTATTGACGATATCAATAAATTAATTTCATCATCAAAATAATCTTAATTCATAAATCTCTTGGGAATAATTGGCATACCTCAGTAAATTACACAGGTCAATACTAATTCCTCAGTCTCTCCCAATAACTACAGATATTATTAATGAAATCCCGTTTTTCTGATTATAAACTTGAACTGCAGTAATACTCTCTAACACTGAATTATTAAAATGATGTTGATTAATATTATAAATTTTAACATTTTATGTGCCTAATTCTAAAGAATTTGGTAAGTTGTGATATATCCTTTTATATGGAATAGCACATAACTATTATATACGTGCAAAATTTAATTGCCAGCTCAACGACATCTCAGATTAAAATACCATCTTCAAATAGTATCACTTCAATATCACACACACTCAGCGAATTTTAAGGTACCTATAATTCCAGTTAAAATATATTTTCTCATATATATATACTATATATATATATATAATTATATATACTACTAAAGATAAGCAACTAGTATTATAATAAATGTTGGTATATATTATATATATATTGATACATATTAACTTAACATATATTTAGTAACTATAAGTGAATACCTTAAATTTTACAGGTGATCATAGTACTAAATTTCTTTTGAGATAATGACCTTTTTGTATATATATAGTTGAATTCCTGATGCAGAGATTAAGCCTAATACCAGGTCCAAAAGGATTATTCCTCGCGTAGTGATTATACGACAAGGAATCATTAGCCTGTAACATATTATACTTTTATATATATATGAGTCAAACGGCTAAACATGCTGGATCGGATATAGATTACTTTAAAGTATCTCAGTGTTTAAGACATATATAAGGGAAATGTTTTCCTATTATCATTTGTGATATTGGTCGGTTTGAGTAATCCTTATCATATATATATATATATATATCCTATCTTATTAATGACGCTCTTTCTATCTATTATATATATATAATGTATGAATATGGTCTAGAGTTATAATTATTTTATCGTTATATAAATAGTTGTCTTGAGTGTGTGTGAAATAGTAGATCTATTCTATAACTGTTATATAACTCATGAATTGAAGCATACGGTCTTATAGTTATTATTAATTATCTTTTAGACCCCAATCATTTTAAAATCATAGTCATTTGAGCTGTTAATGAAGCGGTGCACAAGTTATCTGATTTTTATTTAAAAGGGTTTTATTTTTATTATTAAGTATATATCATATTTATAATAAATACTTATATTGAGAATAATTATTAATTTCATTAGAATAGATAATATATTAAATTCACTATAGATTTATATTGTAGATCAACGTGAAGCAAAAACGCAATGAGCTCACTCACCGCTCAAGCGCGACTCCGAGTTGTTACGGAACCGATCAGCATGAACCCGGCCTCATATATGAGTAACATATATATATATAATATATATATATATATATATATATATAATTCTATTATATATATATTATATATATATATAATATATATATATATATATATATATGATAATATATATATATATATATATATATTTATTATAATGTATAATATATATAATAATTATTATAACTAATAATAATAGTAAATAATGAATATTAATTATATATTTGTATAGCGCAAGAAGTATATTGTATTTGCAATGAAATAGAGAAGAAGCCAAGAATTCCGAATATCATTATGAGACGAAGATGTAGATATCAAGATGACGTGTATACGAAAGAGGAGATTGCTTGAAAATTAAGGTAGTTTTGACTCATCTAAAAAGAAGGGTTTTGAGTAGTGACTTTGAAATGATTGGAAGATATTAGAGAGTATCGTGATATAGAGCCGATCATGACATATCTTTGTTACTGACTTATGATCCAATTTATATAATTTATATTATTCAATTTACTAAATTTATATTAGTAAAATTTATAAATGAGTAATATATATATATTATATATAATTATATATATACTGTAAATAATAAAAACTTTCTACCTAGCAGCCCAAGTCTATCCTGATGGTCCCTATATGGAAATGTAATATATTCTCCAGATATCTCTTATTTCTTGATATATTGTTATTATTAAATATAATTTATTATTACCTCTTCTTTATTAGAATGTTCATCTAAGATTCATTGTATCGCTAGTTAAAGTCACGTATCTTATGGATAGAAGAAATTTTATAGAATGGATTAGGGTATATAAGTGGTATCTTCCATATTTAATATACGTTCCACATATTGACTATAAATGTTATTAAACACATTGCTTGTTTCCATAATTTCTCTATATGTCTCTCACATTGTGCTGATGTTATTATTTTCAATTTACCTATACATTATTATACTTTAATGCTTATATCGAAGTATAGTAATCTCGTGTCCTCACTCTCATTTCTTAGCAGTCTGATCTCTTATTCTGTACCATTAGATAATTCATAGTTAGCACTATCATTAACTATATCGATTTTTGCATTGGAGTAAATCACGTGGAGTGAATTGATTAGGATTTCCTTAGTCGAAAAATCTGTAATACTTATAAATTGACACATGTATATATATATACCAGTTTTTAAGTTTTTTATCAGCACCTTTGAATATATGTTATATAGTCTCATTCATAGCTATATATACCTTTTTAAATTGTATTAACCAATAATACAGCCTATATGGTTACGATGGTTGAGTATATCTCAACTGATAATATGATATTACAGGCAGTACAGCACCTTTCTAACTCTAATCATCTAAACAGTGAATTTTCCTGAAAACTTTATCTTTCAGCTTATATTACAATGTTATTATGAATAATCTTATCTGAGTATATTCTTTATACTGTGTTATTGCTGTGCTTCTCGTCGTTTGCTTCGTGTTTATGTTGGTGAGCTCCTCAGTGAAGGTGTGCATGTGTGTGAGTGTGTGTTGTATTGCTTTTTAGACATGCCTTCTCGCCTCTATGCGGGCCGCGTGGCCTTGCGTATTGCTTCACGTGATCTATTACACATATTAAAAATAATAGTTTTTTCGTGAATGATCTGTTATTTATTATTTATCTATTCTAGTGAAATTATAATTATTCCTCATTTGTAAGTATATTCACTTATATATTTAACAATGATTAATGTAATAACTTTTTATCAAACACTTACTGTGTTTTAATTGCTATTCTAATCGATGATATAGATAACAAATTGATGATCTGCCTACTCAGAGAACTAATAATTCAGCTCCTATATAAAAACACACACATAGCACAGAGCACTATTACGTTATGTATGCAATGTTAGTCAGTTTTTTAAAGCCGATTCTAAAAGAAATAAGAATACACTCGGCTGCTCTTATCATATATAGTACTTTGAGGAGTCATCTTAATTGGCGAAATATTCATGAAAACTAAGGTTAATTATTCATAGAGCGTAGCGATAAAAATAATATTACTACTCTGCACACAAAAGACTCGCACACAGAGTGGCGAAAGGGAACGACTCGATACAGTGTCTAAGCGTATTTTTTGCATTTACAAAAAAAAATGTTTAGGTATAGATTAGAAACTGAAGATACGAAGGACACTACGTTCTATCGCAAAGCCTATCAAGTGCACAATGCCAGCACATTTAAGGATCAAGAGTGAGCCAATTTGTGAATTGTGAATCAAGTGAGCTCAGATGAGCACATAGTTCTTTGGCTCTTTAAAAGTACTCATGCCAATTCTCGAAGTACACATCTAATATTCTAGTTCGAGTGCTCCTTAGGCCTGGGGGTAGCAGGATCACAAATATCTAGAGTTCTGGAGTTTATTGACAGCATAAGCACATTTTAGTTCTCCTAGTGAAGTATTTTTTTATGTTTCTTTAATAGAATACAGTCGCGTACTCATAATAGTATACAGGGATGATTCTGGTGCTGTCCTGCTCTGGGAGTGACTGATCCGTTTTTGAATCTGGTGGTGACTCGAATAAGCACTTAGTATTTTTGCCGACATGGTTGCATATCAAATAAAGGATAATAATTTATTAATACATCCGTAAACTGTTCTAAGTCGCTCAATTTATAAAGAAGATCATTCCTTAACGATATTATTGCACCACATTTTATGGAAAGAGGTCAGTTTGAAAATATATTTTGACCTGGAATTAGACCTAAATCGCCTACCGGGGCTACAAAAAGGATTATCTTAGTATTTATGGCCTAATATAGATCATCTATTTCAACACATTTTACAAGAGAGAGAGGTCAGACAGTTTCGTATCTGTTAGGAGTGCGGGTTGTTGTTTCTTTCTCGTATGGATTGTCGGAAACGATATAGCCATCTCTTAATTAGTTGAGTAAATAAACTAAATTGTTTAATTTTATTTCAAATGAACTCATACATAGGATAATAATAATATCTCATAAAGAAAATCCGAATATTTAAATTGAAAAAACTTTGAAAATATATTAGCTTGAGTCGAGCGCTAATATATAAATGTAAGATGGAATTAATTGTGTGTTTTTAAATAAAAACTATAGATTGATTCTTAATAAAATACATGTTATGTTGCAGAGAAGACTCTTTTTAGTATATGTTTTCTATTACTTATTAACATGGAGCTAAAAGATGATGCTAAAGCTAGTAATGTTGCACATAGAACAACAACGTGGCAGTAGCTTGGTCTTAGGTGATTATGTGCTTCTAGGTAATTTTGCAATTCAACTGATAACACTAGATTATTAATTTCTTTGGAAGCAAAGTCTGGAAATTATAAAAATCTTCTAAAATATTTATGTAAAAATATTTATCACTTGATAGTTATAAATTTTATAAACAAAATATGTATTAAAAGATATAATAAATTCGAAACAATGGCCCAATGATGAATTTATTTATAAAGTTTGATGATTATTTTGAAAGCATATTTTAAGTTCATATTTGAATGAGTAAATATTAACCTGTACGTGTTTAATTAAAAACAAAAATGTTTTAATAAATTATTACGTTATATGTGTAATAGTGAATGTGTGCAGTGTGTAGTGTGTGTGTGTATATAGTATATATGTAGTGTGTAAGTACATCTGTGATGTGCGTGTAAGTAAATACTGTATGTGTGTGTAATAAATCTGTATATATCTGTATATGTGTTAAGTAAATCTGTGTGTAGAGTGTATAAAATCTGAGTGAGTGTTAAGTTAATATCTGTGTATGAGTGAAGTAAATCTGTATATATATATATATATATATATATTGATGAGTTGTATAAGTACATCTCAATGTGTGAGCAATCAACATGTGAGCGAGTGTTCAAGGTATGTGTGAGTGTGTGTGAATATATATATATATATATAGTGTGTGTTGTGTGTGTGATGATATTATGTGTGTGTACGTGTGTGTTTAAGTGTAAATGTCTTATGTAGTAAATGTATAGTGTCTGATAGTTGATATGTGTGTGTGTATAAGTGTCAGAGTGAAATGTGTGATATATTAATGTATAAGTGTAAGTGATGTGTGATGTGAGTTAATATATATATATGTATACTGTGACCGCGTGTGAGTTAACGCGATGTTAATGTAAGATGTCCTATGGGTAAGTAGTGTCATAGTGAATGTGTAGTCTAAATAATAATATATGGTGAGTGTATGGATGTATAAGTGTAAGTGTGTGTATAAGTGTAAATGTAAGTGTCTATGGGTAAATGTATATATGTAGATGTCATAGTGAATGTGTGGTATTATAATAGTGTCATAAGGAATAGTGTATATTGTATAAGTTGTAATGATGTGTAGTATAGTGTGTAGTATCTAAATAATAATATAACAATATGAGCATGATAGAAATAATAAATATAATTCATTGAATATAATTATAATAATTAAAAATATATATATAAAAATAATAAGTAATGAATATAAAATTATAAATATATATAATAACGAACACAATAACTTCAAATAAATAATTAATGATATTCAGATTTTAAAAGAGTAATTAAACTATATATTGTAATAATTATGATTAGTTAAAGCAGAGGTAAAACAAGATGCATGAGTAATGATTAAAGCAGAACTGTTATGAAAGCAGAATAGTACAGGCACGAGGCAAAAAAAAAAGAGGTAAAGTAAAGCAGAAAGTTTTTTTAAAGCAGTGTAACAGATTAGCGAAGAAGACAAGAGCAAGTAGGAGCAGAGTACTG
>JABUQX010049676.1:0-17201 GCA_015478945.1 Trachelipus rathkii | reverse complement strand
CCTCCCATCACGATCGTGCCTCTTTCGCCGCGTAGTGCCTCTTTCGCCATTACCGTGCCTCTATCGCATACGTATTCCAGCATCTTTTCAGCTTCATTATTGTTAGATAGGGATGGGAATGGCGAAACCTCTCAATTTTTTTTCGAGACATAGATTTTCGCCTACGTGCCTTCCTACGTGTCCATTCGCATACGTGCCCTTCGCCACTACCCTGACCACATCACCGTCTCACGGTTGAACTACTACGTCGTCCGGTCCTTCGCCATTTACTGTGCCTCCTTCGCCATTACGTGCCCCTTTAGACCTTATTCACTGTCCCGTGCCCCGTTCGCATACGTGCCCTTCGCCCTCTCATCCGTGTGTCCCTACCAACGTGCCTCCGCCAACGTGCCTCTTCGCATCCTCCATCACCTTCACCGCTATTTCACTCATTCCTCCTGCTTCCACTCTGGCGTTCCTCATTATCATTCTTATGTAGGGTGGACTATGGCGAAAAACTGTAATTGTTGGGAATAGATTTTTCGGCATACTGCCTCCTTCGCAACGTGCCCCTTCCCATACTGCCCCTTCCATTATGCCCTCGCCATACCGCTGCTTCGCCATCCGTGCCTTTCAATTACGTGCCTTCGCCATATGCCCCTTCGCTGAACGTAGCCCTTCCCATACGTGCCTCTTCACCATACGTGCCCCTTCGCCATACGTCCCTCTTCGCCATACCACTATTTATATCGTACCTTGATTCTTTCATTTCATCTCTGAACAGTACAATTTGCCAATGTTAATATTTATAATAAAACTTTGAAAATCAATTTAAGCAATTAATATTTTGAAAAGCTAGATTTTTCGCCGTTCGTGCTTCACGGCATCTCTTATTTTTAAGTTTAATAAGTTGCCAATTAATTATTTATGAAACTGAAAATCCATTTTAGCAATTTAATATTTTGAGAAGATCATTTTCAAATTCGTGGGTGATATTTCAAAACCTGCGTTTGATTTTAAAGTAAATTTTACCAATTAATCAACTCAGCTTTTGTGTCAAGTGCAACAACAATAATAAGGGAAGGACATTTTTTTTGCTAGCGAGTAATAGTTTTATTTCAAATCAAATATAAATTTATGATTTACTGTATAGAAATTCAAAATCGTATATATTTATTCACATTCTTGACTAAGTTCTTAAACTAAAAGTTTATCCTACAACCCTTGAAAATGCCTAATAATTTTTATTTTTTTTATGGGCAAAAAATAAATAATATTAATTTTATATATTGAAAATTTTATTACCAAATTCTATATCCAAATATCAGAGATTTATGTAAATCTCGGAACGGTGCCTAAGAAAATTAATAGTCGGCCATTATTTGCAATAGAAATTAATATCATTTCTTATTAGTGAAATGATTAAATACATCCTGGATGAGTGCTGCCACCAATGCCAAGTTTGTGAGCCAACAAAATACAGGGCAGACTTTGAGGCGAAGTTAAACTGTTTTTTCAGGAGATCGTCATATTATTTTCGTTTCAGAAATATTCAAAAACTTCGATGGACGGAAATAAATCTTGCTTATGAAACATTCAAAAATACATTATTTTTTTTATATATCTTTAACTTTTCCATAAAATTTTCTTTCTTATGTCAATTTGAACTTAGTGAATTAAAAAAAAATTAAAATGTTCATATCGTCCAATTGCAAAAACTCTGCGGAGGTTGGAATATAAATTTTAGTTTGAGAACTTTTCTGGAAGTATATGATTTTATACGATATAATAATTTTTCTTTTCAACAGCAATTTCCTCATGTTCTTAATAAATTAAAATGTATTCTTTGAATGCACATTTATTTAAACCCATAACAAATATTTGTTTATTTTCCTTGAACACCCAAGATGATGCTGTCAGGTGTCGAACAATTGTTTTTTTTCAAAAACTAAAGCGAAAGTTCTTTTTTAAGTTTCGACGGATTATATTCGTTCAAAAACTTATATTACAGAAAAAAATTTTCTTATTCTTTGACAATCTTTTTTTCTATTTTTTTTGCCAATAAATTTTTAATTAATAAGAAAACGAAAATTTACTGAGCGAAATTAAAAACTAATTTGATGTCTTTAAACTATATGTAAAACCGTTTTTTTTTTGAGTGCGACAAAATAAGAAGAGAGACTTTTATCGGCAACGAGGCAAACTAGTTTAGATTTCACATCGAGAAAATTATGATTCCTGTTAATAGAAAAATCCTTCCTTCGATCCGTGCTAGTTATCAACAAATTTTCTCTTTCGAAAATAAGCAGTTTGTAGTTTCGGAACGACTATAGTCGATTCAAAACTATATTATAGCGAAAAAATTTCATTTTTAATAATTTTTTTTTATTTTAGTTCCTCTTAATTTTCATTTACTAAAGAAAACAAATTTTCCAAGTGGACGAAAATAAAACTATATTTTTTTTGTTTAAACTTTTATTTTACAAAGTAACAGTTTTTTTTTTTTGCATCGACAAAATAAGAGTAAAGGGACTTTTATGCAAGGTTGAATGTCGACCATCGAGAAAAATTTTATTTGCTGTCTCGATAGAAATATCGTCCTTCGCCATCCTTGGGTAATTCTCGAACCCGCCAAAATTTATCTTTCAAAACTCCGCGAGTTTTGTAAGTTTCGACGAATTATATACGATTCAAAACTTCATTTAGCAAACAAAAATTAATATTATTTAATAATTTTTTTTATTTATCCCCTTAATTTTGTTTTCAAAGAAACGAAATTTTAAGGATGACGAAAATAAACTAATTTTTTGCTTTAATACTTGAATTGTAAACAGTATTTTTTTGCATCGCGAAAAAATAATGCACGTAAAGGGACATTTGTTCATCGGCCAGCGACGTCAAACTCAAGTTTATGATTTCCATATAAGAAACATATTTATGATTGCTGTCGATAGATAATAATCCTCCTTCCCGCCAATCCTTCTGCCAGCTGATCCGTGTCGTCTAATTTCTAGATGATATTATAGGTTTCTCATTTAGCTTATGCTCGTCTGACTACTGCAGGTAGCGTTATCTTGTGATGCATACCATCGTGTATTAGCATAAACAATCTTCTCTATCATATCTATATCCATGTAATTTGTTTATATTACGTCCCGACTCTATCAACTATCCACATTTTATGAACGATAATTACGTGTGCACGCATGACACTGAATATACAATTGCAAATTAATGTTTTATCTGATCTTTTGAATTAAGTGTCCTGTAAACCAGTTTTTTTTAGCAAGCGACAAGAATAAAGGGGAGGACTTTATCGGACAGCGATGCAAAACTAGTTCTAGACTTTGTACTTCTGAGAACAAATTCTGTCGGTAGGACAAAATCTTCTGTGTGTATCCTAATCTGTCGTGTTATTCTTCTTCATCTCTTAACTTCAATCTTTCGTGCAGGACCTGTGCTTGCAGTACATAGTATATGGAAACCTGTTAGATAAAATATACCATTATGTCAGTGTGTGTGTTTATGTGACTCTCTCCCTCAATCAACTCTCTCTCATCATATAGTGTGGTCCTTGTTCCGCCATGAATATCTTTCTGGGTCGACCCCTACGGACGTTTTCATTCTGACTCACTATAGTAATCAAGTGTTATCTTAATCATAAAATTTGCATATAGCCCCTCTCGCGGTAAGCAGCGATTGAAACATAAATTCTCATGTGAAACTTAAGCCAGAATATTGTGTACTCCGATTCCTTCAGAGTGCTAATAATTTTCTTTTCAACAGCAATTCATAAAACTCTTTTCAGTGAAATCAAAACTAGTTCGCTCGCTGCCAATAAACAAAAAAACTAAACTCGTTCGCTCGCTGCCGATAAACAAAATTGAAAATAGTTCGCTCGCTGCCAATAAACTAATCTTGTGTTGACTATTTTAGGAACTGAAACGTCCAAAGTATCTACCCGAATCGACAGCCTTACGAGTTCCTATCCGATCGATAGCATATTTATGTGAATGACCGATATTCTACGATCAATCTAAATTAGGAATGAACGTTTCACCGGTTCTGCGTTCGCGGCCCTTGCTCGCGTTGCCCATGCTTTCGGCGTGGCCCTTGCTTCGGCGTGGCCCTGGTTCGCGACTGCCCTGCTTCCGTTGGCCTGCTCGGCGTGGCCCCTGCTCGGCTGGCCTCGCTTGGTGCTCGAGCATTGTGCTGCTTCGCGGTGCCTGCTCAGCAGTTGGCCGTGACTTCGGAGTCGTTCTCTTCTTCGGACGTGGCCCTGGATTCGTCTACTGGCCATCTTATCGGCTGTTTATATTTATGAAGAAAACTGAAAATCTTATTTAGCAATTTAATATTTTTGAAAGAAGATTTTTACGCCGTTGCTTTCATTAGTATCTTTTTCGGCGTTTTATATTTTGAAAGTTATATTGCCAATTTAATATTTATAAATAACTGAAATCTATTTACTTTTAATTATTTTATGGAACTCTAGATTTTTACCGCCGTCTACTTCTCTCCATAATATTCTTTTCCCTGCGTGTGTGTCTTTGAAAGTGCTACAATTTGCCATTTCATATTATGGAATAACTACTCGATTGTGCAATTAAATATTTATAAAAATCTAGATTTTCGCCGTTCGTGCTTCTCGGCATCTTTTCGGCGTTCGCTGCGTATTTTGCGTTTGAAAGTATGTTTATACCAATTTTTTATAAAAAACTGCAGAATAAATCCACATTTGTATTAACTATTATATCTTATAGATTTTTGTTGCGCTCCATACGTGGCTATCACTTCTCTTTTCGCGCTGTGCTGTTTGAAGTATAATATACGTACATGTGTACTCGCCTTCTAGCTTTTTTCTCTGACGCGTAGGATCTTTGTCCATTGTGCAAGTGCACAAATAAAAAGATGAGAGACATTATATCTTTTGCAAGCGAGTAACTATTTGATTTCAATCGATATTATAATTTTTGATTTAGGATTTATAGAAAACAGTCAATAATGTTACGATCTAATTAAACACAAGAGTTGATGGAAAAGTTTTAAACTTAAAATTTATCTTATAACCCTTAAAGAAAGTTGCCTAATTTATATTTTTATTTTTTATTTTTTATGAGGAAAAAAAATTAAAAATAATAAAATTTATTTACATGAATATTTTTTTTTAAACTTACATTATATATATAACTTGAGGTTTTATAAAAGAACTAAAAACTCAAAATTTCTATATTACTCAATCATATTCAAATATTATTTAATCTTTCATCTCCTTCGAACAATTACACCTTTCTTTCTCTGTCCCAAGCAAACTGCTAAGCAGTTTTCTGTTGCATCCAGCAACAAATAAAGCTGAGGTGTACAGCTTTATTGCGAGGCCGAGTAAACTTAGTTATTTTCAGGCAGATCGTATTTTCTATTTCGTTTTCGAAATCATTCAAAAACTTTTCCGAGACGGAAAATAAAATCTTGCTCTGAACACTTTCATTAGACTAACTTATTAATTTATTATTGAATTCTTTAAATTTTGTCCCCCTTAAGAAATTCGTTTCTTACTTCTTTAAAGTGCGGGAACCCTCAATCTTGAAATAAAAAGAACAGATAGAAATTGTTTCGATATTTCGTGTCCAAAAATTGCAAAAACTCACGGAGGGTTGGAATATAAAATTTTATTGTTTGAGAACCTTTGCCAGGATTATGTATATGATAAAAGATTTTCTTTACAGCAAATCATAAATCTGTATTTATCGATTGTGAATCAAAACTACTTCGCTCGTCTTTAAACTATTTATTTCGCTGCCGAAAACAAATTGGCGATTTTTTTCGAAAGCATGAAAACAATATAGCGTGCTAAGTTGTCGACCAATATTTTCTTTTACAGCGAGATTCTGTAAGTTTCCGGAAATTTTATACTTCGTTCAGACAACCTTATATACTGATCAAATTCTACACAATTCGTATATTAATAAGCGTTTTTTACTTTAGTTCCTAAATTTCATTTGTAATAAAGAAAACAAAATTTAAGTAGGCGTGGACGAAATTAGAAAACTAATTTTTTGATTTAGTTGCTATAACCTGTATGTAAACCGTTTTTTTTTTTGTGTGCGACAAAATAAGAGAAGAGGGATTTACGGCAACGAGCAAACTAGTTTAGATTTCATATCGAGAAAAAGTTATGATTCGCTGTTGATGGAAAAATCTTCCTTCGCATCTGTGGCTAAGTTATCGAACCAAAAAAATTTATCTTTCAAAAACTAAGCGAGTTTTGTAAGTTTCGGAACGGATTATATTCGTTCAAAAACTTATATTACGAAAAAAAATTAATTTTATTTAATAATTTTTTTTATTTAGTTCCCCTAAATTTTCATTTAATAAAGAAAACGAAAATTTAAGGAGGACGAATTTAAAAACTAATTTTGATGTCCTAAACCTGTATTGTAAACAATGATATAATTATTCTTATCGAAATATTTTAATTTTTTATATAATATTTTTCTTTAATCTGGTTATTCTAAAATATCCTAATTTATTATTATAGAAAACAAATTTTTCAGGAAGAAAAATTAAAAAAAAATCATAATTCTATTTATAAAATAATTATTATCAATGTTCATATTCGCAACAAGTAAACTAATTTTGTGGCCCCAAACTTGTTTTGTTAACATTTCTTCGTTTGCAAAGAAAAATTTTCGGAGGGAAGGAGAATAAAATCTCAACCACCGAGAATTTTCAAAAAAAATTGAAGGTTTAGGGAACTAGGACTTCGAAGTTAGGATAGAAAACGAAATCGAGCCCGATGAAATGACGCTATAACAAGGGTTACTCTGCTACAAAACGTTTAAACGTATTTCGAAACAGAAATATCTTACTGGTAGCTCTGCCCGAGATCCGATGAAACGCCACAAAAAGAATCTACTTCTCTCCTAATATATTTAGTAACGTAAAACATGCGTTTCGAAATTTGTAAAACTCTCGGAGGGTTATAATATAATATTTTGATTTAAGAACTTAGTCATGAATATGAACAATTATACGATAAAAGATTTTCTTTCAACAGCAAATCATAAAGTTTTCCCCATGAGAACTCAAAACTAGTTCGCTCGCTGCCAATAAACATAATCGAAACTAGTTCGCTCGCTGCCAATAAACATAATTGAAACTAGTTCGCTCGCTGCCAATAAACATAATTGAAACTAGTTCGCTCGCTGCCAATAAACAAAATTGTAACTAGTTCGCTCGCTGCTAATAAACAAAAATGAAACTAGCTCGCTGGCTGCCAATAAACAAAATATGGTTTACTTTTTACCAATATGAACGATGCTGTGCCCCTTCGCCCATACGTGCGCACATTCGCCCATACGTTGCCCCTTCGCCATACGTGCCCCTTACGCCCTACGTGCCCCTTCAGCCTATACGTCCCTTCGCCATTACGTTGCCCCTTCGCCATACGATTGCCCTATCGCCAATACGTGACACTCTTCGCCATAACGTGCCATCTTCGCCTTACTGCCTCTTCCCAATACCGTACTTCTCGCCGGAATTCTTTTCCGCGAATTCTTACTGACTAAATAGGGGAATGCGAAAACTCTCAATTTTTTTTTCGAGAATTATTTTTCGCCATACGTGCCCCTTCGCATTTCCCCTTCGCCATACGTGCCCACTTCCCATACGTGCCCCTTCGCTGCATACGTGCCCCCTCGCTATACGTGGTCTTCGCCATACGTTTGCCCCTTCGCCAACAGGTTCGCCAATACGTGCCCTTCCCATACGTGGCCACCTTCGACATACGTGCCCTCTTCATCGCCATAACAGGGCCCCTTCGCCATACGTGCCCACTTCGTTTTTGGCGGTTTATCGCTGAACCATTCTTATGATAAATATTAAACAATGACTTAATCACAATTTTATTAATTATGATCAATTGATAGATAGAGTGGAAATCCGGTAAAACGTTAGTTTGGTTTCGAAGAATAATTATTTCCAAATACGTGCCCCTATCGCCATACGTGCCCCTATCGCTCGTGCCCCTTCGCATAGCTGCCCTCTCGCTCATAACGTCCCTTACGACCTACGTCGATCCCTTCGCCCATTACGCTGCCCCTTCGCAATACGTGCCCCTTCGCCATACGTGCCACTTCGCCATACGTGCCTCTTCGCAATACGTGTCCCCATCTGTGCCCCATTCGCCAAACGTGCCCCTTCGCCATTACGTATATCTCTGCAGTTAAGTACGATTCTGTGTAATGGATATCAATTTACGAATTTAATATTTATTTAAAATTTGAAAATCCAATTTACTAAATTTAATTATTTCTTGAAAAGCATAGATTTTTCGAACGTTCGTGCTTCACGGCATCTTTTACGGCGTTTGCTGTTCAAAAGTAGATTTTGCCAATTATTGATTGTAACAACCTGTGAAATAATCACTAAATTTAGCATATTAACAATTATTGAGGAAAGAGGTTTTCCTCATTCGTGCTTCACGGCATCTTTTTCGGCGTTTGATGTTTGAAAGTATAATTTACCAATTTAATCAAACCTCAGCTTTTTGTGTGCAAGTGCAACAAAATAAAAGGGAGAGGGACATTTTTTTTGCAGCGAGTAAACTAGTTTTGATTTCAAATCAATATAAATTTATGATTTACTGTTTATAGAAAATCAAAAATCGTATATTTATTCACATTCTTGACTAAGTTCTTAAACTAAAAGTTTATCCTACAACCCTTCATTTAGTTGTCCTAATTTATATTTTTATTTTTATTTTTATGGAGGCAAAAAATAAAATAATAATAATTTATTTATTGAAAATTTTTTAACCAAGATTTTATATTCCAATATTCAGAGAGTTATGTAAATCTCGGAACGGTTTTTATAAAAATTAATAATAATTCTATCTAATGAAATAATTATCATCTCTCATATTCGCAACAATTAAACCTTTTTTTTGTCACAAACTTGTATTGTGAGCAACAAAATAACAGGGGAGGGACATTTATTGGAGGCGAGTAAACTGGTTTTTTCAGGAGATCGTCTATTTCTATTTTCGTTTCGAAATATTCAAAAACTTTCGGATGGACGGAAAATAAAATCTTGCTTTGAACACTTTCATTAGATAGAATTATTATTATTATTATTGATTTCTTTTAATTTTGTCCCCCTTAAAAATTCGTTTTCTTTACTTATTTAAATTTAGGGTAACTAAATTAAAAAAAAAGATTAAAATGTTTCGATATTTCGTTCCAAAAATTGCAAAAACTCTCGGAGGGTTGGAATATAAAATTTTAGTTTGAGAACTTTGCTAGGATTATGTATATTTATACGATAAAAGATTTTCTTTCAACAGCAAATCATAAATTTTTATCGATGTGAAATCAAAACTAGTTCGCTCGCTTTGAAACTAGTTTATTCGCTGCCAGTAAACAAAATTGGTTTATTTTTTTGGAATATGAACAATGATAGCTGTGCTAAGTTGTCGAACCAATGTTTTTCTTTCAAAAACTAAGCGAGTTCTTTAAGTTTCGGAACGGATTATATTCGTTCAAAAACTTATATATCGAAAAAAATTTCATATTATTTAATAATTTTTTTTATTTAGTTCCCCTAAATTTTTATTTAATAAAGAAAACGAAAATTTAAGGAGGACGAAATTAAAAACTAATTTTGATGTCTTAAACCTGTATTGTAAACCGTTTTTTTTTTTGAGTGCGACAAAATAAGAGGAAGAGGGACTTTTATCGGCAACGAGCAAACTAGTTTAGATTTCACATCGAGAAAAAATTATGATTCGCTGTTAATAGAAAAATCTTCCTTCGCATCTGTGGCTAAGTTATCGAACCAAAATTTTCTCTTTCAAAAATAAGCGAGTTTTGTAAGTTTCGGAACGGACTATATCGTTCAAAAACTTATATAGCGAAAAAATTTCATATTTTTAATAATTTTTTTTATTTAGTTCCTCTAAATTTTCATTTACTAAAGAAAACGAAATTTTAAGGTGGACGAAAATAAAACTATATTTTTTTTGTCTTAAACTTTTATTGTAATGTAAACAGTTTTTTTTTTTTTGCATGCGACAAAATAAGAGGTAAAGGGACTTTTATCGGCAGCGAGCGAACTAGTTTCGATTTCCCATCGAGAAAAATTTATGATTTGCTGTTGATAGAAATATCTTCCTTCGCATCCTTGGGTAAGTTCTCGAACCAAAATTTTATCTTTCAAAACTCCGCGAGTTTTGTAAGTTTCGGAACGGATTATATACGTTCAAAAACTTATTTAGCGAAAAAAAATTAATATTATTTAATAATTTTTTTTTATTTAGTTCCCCTAAATTTTCATTTACAAAAGAAAACGAAATTTTAAGGAGGACGAAAATAAAACTAATTTTTTTGTCTTAAACTTGTATTGTAAACAGTATTTTTTGCATGCGAAAAAATAAGAGGTAAAGGGACTTTTATCGGCAGCGAGCAAACTAGTTTAGATTTCACATATAGAAAAATTTATGATTTGCTGTTGATAGAAATATCTTCCTTCGCGTCCGTGGCTAATTTCTCGAACCAAAATTTTATCTTTCAAAAACTAAGCGAGTTTTGGAAGTTTCAGAACTGATTATATACGTTTAAAAACTTATATAGCGAAAAATTTAATATTATTTAATAATTTGTTTTATTTAGTTCCCCTAAATTTTCATTTAATAAAGAAAACGAAATTTTAGGGAGAACGAAATTAAAAATTAATTTTTTTTGTCTTGAACTTGTATTGTAAACAGTTTTTTTTAGAAGCGACAAAATAAGAGGGAGAGGGACTTTTATCGGCAGCGAGCAAACTAGTTTAGATTTGACTTCGAGAAAAATTTGTGGTAGAAAAATCTTCCTTCGTATCCGTGGGTAAGTCATTTCGAAATATTCAAAATCTTTCGGAGGGACGGAAAATAAAATCTTCGTTTGAAAACTTTCGTTAGATAAAATTATAATTATTATTATCGATATCTTTTAATTTTGGCCCCCTTAAAAATTCGTTTTCTTTACTTATTTAAATTTAGGGTAACTAATATAAAACAAAATTGCAAAACTCTCGGAGGGTTGAAACATAAAATTTTGGTTTGATAACTTAGCCAGGAATATGTATATTTAGAGGATAATAGATTTTCTTTCAACAGCAATTCATAAACTTTTTTCGATGTGAAATCAAAACTAGTTCGCTCGCTGCCAATAAACAAAATTGAAACTAGTTCGCTCGCTGCCGATAAACAAAATTGAAACTAGTTCGCTCGCTGCCAATAAACTAAATTGGTTGATATTTTAGGAACTGAAACGTTCCGAAGATCTCACCGAATCGACGAGCCTTACGAGTTCCTAATCCGATCGATATGCATATTTAGGTGAATGTACGATATTTCGCATCAATAAACAATTAGGAACTGAACGTGGTGTCACCGTTTCTGGGTTCGGCGTTGTGCCTGCTCGCTCCCCGTCGGCCCGTTCTTCGGCGCTGGCCCTGTTTACGGCGTGGCCCTGCTTCGGCGCGTGGCCCTGCTTCGGCGTGGCACTGACTTCGGCGTGGCCCTGCTCGCGTGGCTCCTGCTTCGGCAGTGCCCCTGCTATCGCGGGGCCTGCTTCGGAGCGTGGCCCTGCTTTCGGCGTTTGGCCTTTCGCGTGCCCTGCTCCGGCATCTCCGAAGTTTTCGTCTCCCTCGTTCGTTAATATTTTATTGATAAAGTCTCTCAGTTTAAATTTAAATGATTCAAATGAAAAGAGAAATTTTCGTTTTAGCATGTGCAGAAGTTTTTTTAATAAAGTCTTTGATATTGAAAGTATTATTATTAGATATTAACTATTTATAAAAAATGAAATCTAATTTAGCATATTTAATATTTTTGAACGCATATGTTCCCTTTCTTGCTTCACGGCATCTTTTTCGGCGTTTGGTGTTTGAAAGTATAATTTGCCAATTTCATATTGAAGAAAGACTGAAAATCCAATTTGAATTTTATATTTTGGAAAAGCTAAAGTTTTTAGACCATCTAGCAATATTCTTACATTTTAATTCAAACTGATGAACTTTATTTACCAATTTAATATTTATAAAAAACTTGAAATCAATTTAGCAACAATTTAATATTTTTAAAAAGCTAGATTTTTCGCCGTTCGTGCTTCACGCATCTTTTTCGGCGTTTGGTTTTTGAAAGTATAATTTGCCAATGTTAAATCAAACCTCAGTTTATTTGTGTGCAAGTGTTACACAAAATAAAGGAGAGGACATTATTTTGCACGAGTAAACGTTTTGATTTACAAATCGACTATAATATTTGATTACTGTTTATAAGAAAATCAATAATCAGTATATTTTAATTTCATTCTTGACTAAGTTCCTTCAAACTACAATGTTATCTTACAACCCTTCATTTATTTGCCCTAATTTATATTTTTATTTTTTCATTTTTATGTAGCAAAAAATAAACAATAATAATATTTATTTAATGAATTTTATTTAAAAAAATTTTATATTCCACCATTCAGAGAGTTATGTAAATCTCGGATACGGTTTTGTTATAAATAAATAAAAATAACTCGTCTATCTTTAAATTAAAATATCACCTCTTTCAATCGCAACATAAACCTTTTTTTTCGTCAACAACTTGTCATTTGTAAGAAGGTTTTGATGGGGCCAACAAAGAGAATATAGCAGATAGGACATTTTATGTTGAAGAATAGATCTAGTTTTTTTCACGGACTCTCGTATATTGTTATATATCTGCTTTTGATATATCAAAAAACTTCAAGACCCCCGGAAATTCCAAATCCTTTGCCTCTTGAACTTATTAGATAGTTATTTTATTATTTATTATGATCATTCTTTTTGATCTCCCTTTAAAAATTCGTTTCTATATAAAACAATAATATTTAAAAAATATCTGGTAACATAGATTAAAAAAAAAAATTAAATGTTTCAGTAAAGCGTCCAAATTTGCAAAACTCATCGAGTGGTGAGAAATGATTAAAAAATTTTAGTTCGAGAACTTTGCTAGGATTATTTATAAGTATTATCGGATAAAATTTTCTTTTAAAGCAAATATATCAAAAATTTAGTGATGTGAAATCAAAACTAGTTCGCTCGCTTTGAAACTAGTTTATTCGCTGCCGGTAAAAACAAAATTGAGTCTTATTTATCTTCTGAATATGAACAATGATAGCTGTGATAAGTTGTTCTCGAACCAAATATTTTTACTTTCAAAAACTAAAGCGCAGTTCTGTAAGTTTCGAGAACGGATATATATTCGTTACAAAAACCTTAATATACTCCGCAAAAAAATTTTAATAATTATTTATAATTTTTCTATATATATTTCGTAAATTTATCATTTAAATAAAGAAAACCAAAATATTTACTATGAATAGCGTAGATTAATAAAACATACATTTTGAGTTTCTAGAATCGAGTATAAACCGTTTTTTTTTATATTGCATATAAGTGCGACACAAAAATATCCCGCAAAAAGATTATATCGGCAACGAGGCAAAAGCTAAGATCTTAAGAATTTCATATCCAGAGAAAAAGTATCATATTCGCTAGATGAGAAAAAAATCTTCCTTCCCATTCTGTGGATAAAGATATTCGAACCACAAAAATTTATCTATTTCAAAAACTAACAGCGACCAAGTTTATGTAAGTTTACCTAACGGAATCATCCCTCTATTCGTTCCAAAACTAATTTACGAAAAAAATTAATTTACTTAAAAACTTTTTTTTATTAATAGTTATTCCGTTATAATTAAATTCAATCTTAATAATATGTTGTTCTACATTAAACCATAATAATGACATTTCAAAAAATACTTACAATTTATTGATCTGTCCACTACATACATGAAAACCTGATCTATTGTTAACATGTGATTTTCAACTGCCTACTCTCTACCTCGATAATATTCGTTATGCAGTATGCTTTCATCTTTTGCAGAGCTCCAAAGTTTGACCGAAAATTCAGGATTTCATCTATTAACTTCTAATTGAAAAGTAATTTCTCCAGGTATAGAGAAATAATTAAAAATAAAAATTCATAATTTTCGATTTTATAAATATTCATTATTATCAATGATTCATATTCGACTAAAGCTAATTTTTGAGTCTCCCTTGAAAATTATTTTTATGCAAACAGAAAATTTCCTTCTTTCCATTTCAGGAGAATTTAAATTTGAGAATTTTTTGATCTTTTCATTTAAAAATTTGAACGTTATTTAAGGGAACTAAGACTTCGAAAGTAGAATTAGAACATTCTACACATACTCAGACCCACAATGACCCATTCTACCCCAGTAATTTATATATAACTGCGGTTACATCTGCCTACAAAAGCGTTATAACTGATGAATTTCGAAACAGAAAATAATCAATTACTGAGCAGCTTTGCCCCGAGAATCCGATGTGAAACGCCACTTGGATTCGATCATGTGTAGATATCTTGAGTGATGAAAGATTCTAATTAAGAAACGTCAAGGGCATAAAGAATTAGGGTTTAACACTTTGGGCATTTGGGCACGACACGCATAAGAAATAATTAATCTTAACTCCATCAATAATAGTTACTCTTTCAATTATTATATCCGTAATTTTTTGAAGATATAATCATGAAACCACATTTTTATTGTCAAAAATAAAAATAAATTATTATTATTATTATTATTATTATTATTATTATTATTATTATTATTATTATTATTATTATTATTATTATTATTATTATTATTATTATTATTATTATTATTATTATTATTATTATTATTATTATTATTTTTATTATTATTATTATTATTATTATTATTATTATTATTATTATTATTATTATTATTATTATTATTATTATTATTATTATTATTATTATTATTATTATTATTATTAGAGTAGTTATGCCCCGGTTATGTATCATTTTGATGCTTTTTCAAGCCTCCTGAAAGTATTTCTTTCCACAGAAGAAATTTCTTTAATATTATTCTGGAATAAAATAAAACTATTATAGTACCAAGCTTTAGTCCGTACACATCGGACATTTTCAAAGGAATAATTTTATTTTTTAGATTTGAACAATTTTGATAACATAAATATCGTTTAAACTAATAACAAAAATAAATAAATAAAACTAATAATTTTGAAAGTTAGAAAGGTTAACCTACATTGACTTTTTTGTTATTTAAATATGTTTAAAAGATTGGGCATTTCATTATATTTTATATTTATTACAATTAATATAATTTAAAAAGTTAGAAAAGTTAACCTACATTCACTTTTTTGTTATTTAAAAATGTTTAAAAAAAATTGGACATTTTATTATATTTTATATTTATTACTGGTTTATGTTTCCTTAAGAGCAATGATTGCTCCCGACGGAGCAAGGCTTGTCCATGATTCTTTCTTGTTATGATGGAGAAGCTTTCTTTTAGCCTGATGAAACCGACCCGAAAACTCATGAAACAACAGTGAAAACCATACGGTTTTCGGGCTGTTTATTTTTAATAGGATATAGATAAAAAAGCAAAAGTAAAAAATAATTTATTAATAACAACTTTTCATTAAGAATATAGGAAATCAAAATGTGGCTGGACAGTAATGGCGAAAGGATGGTAGTTTCAAAAATATTGTGCTCCACATCATTCAACAAATCGATACGAATTTGGAACGTTTTCTTGCATGTTTAAAATTAATAGGATAATAGATAGATGATTCCCCGATACGTAATTCTAAAAAATAATTCTTTCTTGTTATGGTGGAAAATTTTCTTTATTTTGTTATCGGGATTTTTGTGATGCTCTTTAAAATGTTGAAATACTTTAAGCAGCCTAAACTTATGTTGCGACATTCTCATGTTGAGGGAATTCGTTGTGTATCCGATATAAGAGGCTTTACATTCACTTTAATTAACTTTTAATAAGGGGAAGATCCAATATTTGGTTCGTGCTACGCCCAATTTTCACCCCCTCTTAAAATGAACGATAAAATTCGGAATTATCAGCTGATTTTTGACTTCATAAACACCAAAAAGTAGCTTTTCTTGCACTTATGCTGGGTGTTTTTCGTTTCGTATTCATTCTTTCAGAATTATCAATTTTCATGTTTCTTGACATTTTTCGTGTCAACTTCCAGAATTTTTTCGAATGACTAAATCCTGAAATATGCATATTTAAGTCCATTACTGGGCCAATAGTCACAATAAGCTGATTTTGAGTTTTGTCAGCGGTTGTTCATCTCCAAACCAACCCTTACTTTCGAATTTAAAAATTGAAAAATTGTGATATCCTTTTTCCTGTTATGTGAGTGGGATGAAATTTTCAGCGTATGTAGTCAAATTCTGATTTACTAACACTTTAGTATATGTGGTCAGTTTTGATTTAAAAATTCTTGAACAATTTTTTAAAAAATTTTCAAACGCCCAAATTTTGAGTATACATAAAAATTGTCTAAGTAAAAAAGATGCATCTTGCCCGATTATACAAGCTCTGAAAATTTGATGTTGATCGGACAAGTATAAAAAATATTTCAATATTTCACTTTTTCAAACATTTGAATTTTTGGAAAAGTGAAAATTTATATATTTTTTTCTACTCATCCGATCAACATCAAATTTTCAGGGCTTTTATAGTCAGGCAAGATGCATCTTTTTTACTTAGATAATTTTTTTATACTCAAAAGAAAATTTTTAAAAATTTCAAAAATTTTTTTTTTGAAAATTTGTTCCAAGAGCAAATCCATAACTAATGCATATACAAAGAAATTATCTAAATAAAAATATGTATCTCTTCTGACTACATATGCTCTGAAAATTTCATCCACTTCGCACGAACAGGAAAAAAATTATCGCAATTTTTCATTTTAAAATCCAAAAAAAGTGGGTTTGGAAATTGGACAACGCTGAGCACAAAACTCAAAAAATCGAAAAAAAACAAATGTGACTTTTGTAGGTAATGGTCCTATCTATACATATTTCAAGTTTGAAGTCATGTCGAAAAAAATTCTGGAAGTTGATACGACAAATGTCAAAAACATGGGTTTTGACTTTTGAAATATTAAAAATTCTGAAAGAATGACTACTGACACAGAAAAACACTTGAAAACAACGTTTTAGAGGGCAAAAAAAAAAGCTATAGTTAGGTGTTATAGAGTCAAAATCGGCTGAAAATTCCGAATTTTATGTTTATTTTTAGAGGGGGGTGAAAATTGGGCTCAGCCAGAGCCCA